>VANL01000599.1:0-28127 GCA_006352455.1 Brachionus sp. 'Tiscar'
ACCATGTTTTTGAATGAGTCCATAATACGAGAGCTTTTAGCCTCTTGAAAATACGAAAATACACCTGTTAGAATTACTACTACTGCTAATGCTACACCTAGCCATAAATTATCTTTCGGTGCATCGTCATAAGTAGCCTCTGTGATACCGTAGGCTAAAAAGCAAAGGAATGCACCAGTCCAAAGCAACATAGCAAAGCCACCGAATAAATTTTTACAAAATTTAACCCATTCAGGTGTTGTTTTTGGTGGCGAAAGAGCATTTGGTCCATCTCTTTCGAGTACTTGACGAGCACGATCTTCTGTCAGACCCTATTATTTAAATTTATTTTAAAAAGAAATTTTAATTAAATTAAATTAATAGTTACTTTATTCAAATCAGTTTGTAGACGCACAATCAATTCGTTCAAGTCAATTTTGTGCTCGTCCTTAATTAATTATTATTTTATTTCTTTATTTTAAAATTAATAAAAAAAAAATTTCTTCTTACAAATTCGACTTCTTTTTTAAGATCATCTAAATTTTGTTTTTTGTTTTTTTTGCCTTTGATAGGCTTTGCAGAACTTCCATTTTTGTTCGTGGCAACTCGGTAAGATTCCTCGTGCTTAGTCTTTGTAAAAAAAAAAATGTTAATAAATTCTCATGAATTAAAGCTTTTATTAAGCAAAAAAATATATTTACCATTTACAAAAAATTTATACGAATCTGAACCTTTAACAATTAATCTAATTGATTTTCAAAATACAAAACTATCAATATATTAACAATTAAAATCTAAAGACAAATTATTTTTATAAAAATTATAGATTTTCTCAAAATTGGCATCTTATTTCCAATATTTATTTTTTTTTAAATTCATTAATCGTAGTTATAGTAATATGATTGATTTTGATACATAGCCGAAGCCAACTTAATCATCTATTGGTAAATTAGCACAACTTAAATTAGAAATTATGCTTGTAAAGAATAAGAAAATTATGCTTTTGATGGAATATAACACCGTTTTTTTCTCTATTTTGAGATTTCGATCAAAATGATAGGGCAACCGGTAGCGTCATTGAATAAAATTAACATAATTTGTCTCAAAATTGGGCTTAAACAAAGGACACAAGTGTCCGATAAATTTATCAATAAAATGATTTCTAATTGTTACAGTTATTTTCAAAAATCAATAATTTATAATTGCTGGCTCAATTATATTTGGCATAAATTATCAATTCGATACATATCAATCAATTGTATACTTTTTTGTTGATAAATAAAATAAAATATCGATTGAGAGCTAGATTTTAAATTTGTGGACACGAACCACAGACACTCTCTACCTTACCTTGTATTATGTTAAAATATACATGTTTAACTTGTGATACATAAAAAAGTTATTAAGAGCGTCTAGTGTGTGTTTAAATTAAGCATTCTGTTAAATAGTGAGATGTATAGGCCCTTTAGCTGTAAGTACAGTCAAGCTTGCATTGAATAGTTTACGCTTTAGCCAAATCTCGACTTAATTTTAGTCCGATTCAAATGATGCTCAAGATTTTTTGTCCGAAAAATCTCGAGAACATTCTGACTCAGATCAACAGATCAATGTGTATGTGTGTATTCTTCTTGTGTTCTTGAGCTATTCTTTTTAACTAAATGCACATAATCATGCTTGTAAAATTTTTTTTTTATGTAATCTTTTTCTAAAATAAATTTTTGCTGACGTAAATCTCTAATTCTAACACAAGTCCCTAGTAAAATTGTTGATTGAGAGCTAGCTTCTAGCTACTGCCTTTGGCTATGCTTCAATTTACATAAAATCCAGGATGTAAATATTTTATTTTAAGTGTGCAGACTGACTGGAAGCTAATCAATTGAGAACAATAATTATTTATTTGTTTTCTGTACCGAGCTAGAGCTCCTTCAGAATAGGTTAAAAAATTAAAAAAAATAAGATAAAAATGAAATAAAATAAAAATAAAATAAAAGTAAAATTAAAGTTAATAAAATAAGCTAATTAAATGAAAGTTAAGAATATATAAAATTGGAAAAGATTTTCTTCTCGAAAATAAAAAGTTAATATTGAAAACACCTAAATATTGATAACTTTTATTAAAAAAAAAAAATTTTCCTATACGATTTTAATTAATCTAAAAATGCATCAACTAAATTGGAATTTGATTGATTTTTTTTCTAAAATTATATTAAAAATTTGAAAACTTTGTCAAGCTGAACACTAAAAATAAATGTGTTTCCTTGACAAATAATCTCATTGTGTAATCTAATTTGCATAGCTTAATAAATTAGTCAAATTTTAATTAAAACGAATTTCGAATAAAATTTCGACAATCTAAAAGCCTAATTTGTATCTTTAATCCAGGCTTTTTTACAGATAATATATGTCTTAGATGTAAATTTAATAAGTGCTTTGTTTACCATTGATTAATGCATGATTTATGGCACGTTTTTTTCTTAAAATTCTCAACTCATGATTTATTATTTTTTATGTGAATTAAATTCATCACAAAGTTTGCTCAATAATTTCAATCGATTATTTCCTAAAGCTTAAATTCCTTATCAAGCTTGGCATTAATCAAATCGCATTAAATTTGATTTATTTCAAGTCGAGGCTGACTTAAATGCCTAACTAAAATAAGTAAATGTTGTGTCAATTTGTGCTAATCGCATAACGGTATTTAAGCTCAAATTTTACCTCTTGCAAATAAATTTTATGTGGTCTTTTATTTGAATTTAAAAGCTATAAAATATTTAAAAAACGACCTTATTTTCAAATATCAAAAGAAGAGATCTCGCTCTCTCCCTCTGTTAGTTTATCTTAATTACCATTGAGATATATTGAGATAAAAATAGTGAAAAAAAAATCTGGCATAACGCGTATGCCTTTTCAATTATTCGAGTGGCTTGTAAAATCAAAACCCTAATCTCAAAAATAGACAACAATTTTTACTATTTTTATTTAAATCACTTAAATTTTAATATTTTTTGTTTACTTTGTTTGACGAGTTGCTCAACTCAGAATAATAATTTTGTTGTTGTTGTTGATAAGAAATAATTGTATCCCAGTTAGTTTATTACAGAACGCTTTATCCAAAACCTACCGACGCTATGCGCCTAGCTTATCAGTTAAATATTTTGTTTTCAAATCTTTAGTTTTCAAATTAAAGTTATATTTTCCTAGCAAAAATTTTAGCTCCAGATTTATTTCTTCTTGTCGATATTATAATAATAAATTCAGGAAATAGACATTGACGTCACCCCCTAATAAGCAGAACAGAATTTAAAAAATTAAATACTACTCAAATTAGAATTTTAGCTTTTTAAAATTAATGTGTTACTTAAATCGAGTGAATTTATTGTGAATTTGTTTTTAATGAATCAATACCGATTCAGACTATCAGCTTTTAATATTGAGATATAACTTTTTTACGATCGATTTATTTAATTGTGTGTATTTAAAATAATAGGAAATCCTAAATGATTCAAACACGCATTTTAGGTATTGACTAAAAAATAGAATAAAATACATGCTTAATTTAAATATTGATTGCCTAGTTCGATCAAATTGCCTAGCAATATTGGAAAAGCTTGATAATTAAACAATATTTAAATAGGAATTAAAGCTAAACAAAAATTTTAATTAAAGGAAACTGAAAATAATATTGGAAAATTCTGGTTTCGATAAGTCTGAAATACATTCTGCTAAATTATTTTAAAAATGGATAAATCAAAAAATAATGAGTGTCTCTCAGTTAATTTTTTTTTTTAAATAAATTTTGATCTCATATTTTGCTTCAAATTTTATACAGTATTGCATACAAATATGAACAGAACACGCTTCTAGTATTATCTGTCAAAAAAATGTGCTTGGTTCAAGCACTTGAAAATAAAAAACAAAATATGGATTGATTGCTAACTTAGCAAAAATTTTTAATCTAAATTAAAATTTTATAAAACGTTAGCTTTTTTCCTACAAGTAAATCTCTTTATTCCTGTAACTTTAATAAATTCATATGAACAATTCTTAAAGCATCTGATAATTTGATTTAAGTCAGATTTTTAAAATTGAAAAAAAAATAATTTCAAAGCATGAATTTTGAAATTTTATTTAGTCTCGCAAACTTTATTAGGATTCATTTCATCCGATTTAATGGATAGTATTTTTGAAAAATAATAGTGTACCATGATAGTATATTAGGCCTTAAAAGTTAATATGATATTTTTGATTTAGCTTTATCGTAGAAATAACATAAAATTTACTGTTTCATTTTTGCTATCAAAATAATTTTTTATCATCTTAATCGCTTTAGTTATAAAAAACAAAATAGTTTGAAAAAATTATGTAAACCTCTAAAAAAAAACATGCTTTTTTCCATCTATTTAAATTTTTTTTACACGATAAGTTCATTTTTCTTAAATTTCAACGATTTTTTGTATCAGCGATTTTAATTTCTGTATCAATTACGATTAGATTATTCAAAATAAAATTAACTCTTTAAAAATTTAAATTTTTGAGCAATATACAATTTTAGAATAAGAGAATAAAAAAAAAGATAAACCTGTGCTCTTCAAATAGCCATAATTCAATTGAAATATAATAAAAATAAATATACTTAAGAGCAAATTTACATTTTTGTTTTAAAACTAAATTTAAATATTGATTAGAATGAAAAAAAAAATTTTGTCAACTAAATGAATTTCTACATGAATATCACGTTTAAAATTGAAAGTCTTCTACGATTACATAAATGATATTTAAACCCATGAAAAGTATTAGAATGCAAATAAACCAAATTTTAAAGATTTAATTAAACTTTAGAAAATACCGGTTTTTTTTGCTTGGCTCATACAGGTAAATCTGAATGGAGAGTGTTTTTTTAAATAAGAAAAGAGCTTAGCGTCATTTTTGTTCAAATGAAATTTAAAGTCTGTGTGTTTTGATTTTTGTAGCGTTCATAATCCTTGGTAGTATAAGCATGAATTTTTCATTTTAAATTCCAGTTATAGCGTCTTAAAATCTAAAAATTAATTCTTGGTTCAATTTATTCTCATCTCAATGATCATAAATTCATAGAAGTTTTATCTTTCGCTCATACTAATATAGAATCAATTTGTGCATGCTTTCTTGTAAATTATTTCATTTAAAATTATATTTAATAAAAAAATTAAGCAATAATAAAAATGGTATCTGTTGCATTTTTTTAAAATCCCTTGATCTAATTAATTCATTTGTGCAATATCTTTGAATAACAATTTTATAATTAAAATACTTATAAAATATTCTAATAAAACTTTTCGAAATTAATTGTAAATCACAATACTAAAATAAATTTTCTTCTTTAACTGATTGAATTGGTTTTTTGGTCTGGTTTTTGAAATCTAAAATTCTCTTGTTCCAGTTTAAACTAGACTAAATTCAAACGCACACTGAGAAAATGAAAAAAAAAATTTTAATTTTTGATTATTAAGTCTTTTATAAATTCAGTGAAAATTAAAACCTGGTTTAAAAAATAAAATATTTTAGTTTTTAAAACTCAGACTGAATTTAACAAAAACATGAAATCTGCTTAAAAAATGTAAATAAAATAGAAATTTAACGATAAAAAGGAAACAAATTTTATTTCTTAAAATTAACATATCAAAAAAAAAGTGATACATTTTCTAGAAATTATTTTTTTGTTTGAATAAGATCGAGAGATATATTAAACAAAGTCTGACGCAATCTTTCAAATAAATTTTAATCAAATTTAAGATGTCATTTTCAGATCAAATAGCGGAAGTATTAAACCACAAGCCATTATTTATATATCCTTTTTGTTTTTAATAATGAACATTGTTTAATTTAATGAAAAAAAGTAGAAAAAAAATGCTTATTTATAAACGTGAATTTATCATGAGAAAGATTTTTCTATATTAGTAAACCGATAAAGCGCTCTAAGTTTATTGTTCTTTGATAAAAATCTTGCCTCGTATTTAAAAGTTAAACAAACTTAAAATTACTAGTCTGTCTTCTTAAGTTTGCATAAATCTTGTAAAGATCAAATTTAAACTAAAGAAAAAATACGCTTAAAGTAAACTTTTGCCAACAAAAACTTTATACATAATCAATTGCTTATTAGTTTTATTATGTATCTAATTTATTGGTTTTAACTAAAGCTATTTTTCTTAATTTCAAGTAATTATCTACTTAATTCGATTTTAAATAGTTGCTTTTCTCCGATCATTATTTTAACATATTTTTTAGTTTTTAAACTTTGCTAATTCTAATTTACAATATTTTCTATCTACAAGTTGAATTTTGGCTTTTTTAATTAGTAAAATTTACTTAGTAAAAAAAAGGTAATACATTTAGCTTAGATATCTTTGCGTCATTAAATTCGAATTACTCTTCTTAGAAATAAAGCAAACAAGAAAATGAAAATAAAAATGGCATTTAAAACTTTAAACTTTATTTTTTGTTGAAAATAATGCTATGTGAAGATTTTCTAAGAAACGTGCTCACAAAAAAATTTATAAGAATATTATTATAAACAAAAAAGGAAGACTTTATGAATAATTACTCAGCTTATTTGATTAATTAAACGAAAAAAATTTTTTTTTGACTTCGTTTACATATAAATTCAGCAAATTATTTAAATATTAATTAAAATTTTTAACGAAATATTCAAATTTAGTAATAAAATTTAAAATGTGCTAAAAAACCTCTTTGAGTCTAAGTTTATAATAAATTTGTTTTAAAAAAATCTGAAATACTCGTTTTTTCTTCGTTGTAGAAATTAATTTTTTAACAAAATTTTAAAATGCCTTAAAACTACTTTAAAAAACAAGAACTCAAATTACTTTTGGCTATAAAATTAAGAGTCGCTAAATTAAACCAGAAAATAAACGCATAAAATTTTTTATTTTAATTCTTAAATCTTAAAATGCTTTTTATTTATTAATATAACTAAGTTGAAATGAAATTAAGAGTGAAATTAAACAATTTTTAATTCTATAAAAACTTTCATTTAAATTCAGTCCTCTAAAAATATTTAATCGTTTGAGCAAACAAATATAAAATAAAATTTTTAAATAAACTAGGAAATAAACAATTATATGAAAAATAATCTGCTCAATTAATCAATTTTTTGAAATACGATTATTGAATTCATTAATGAGAATATCATTTGCTTGTCCAGGAGTAATATTTCCAGCAATCACTTCAGATTCAAGTTTTTCAATTTTTTCTCTTACATAACTTTTTGATAATAGAATTTCAAGTAAATTTTCTTTCAAATGAGTCCAAAACCAAAGTTTGACTTGACTTTGACGTTTTTCATAAAATTCATTATTATCAAGCATGGTTTTCTTAAATTCACACATTAGATTCCATAGCTCGTCTATACCAGTTTTTTCACGAGATGAAGTCAAGATAACCTAATAAAATAAGCAAATAAAAACTAAATAATTAGATATATTTATGATTTTCTTTACTAACATGGGGTTGCCAATGTTTCGATTTTTTTCTAATAAATTTCGTAGCACTTAAATATTCTGATTTTACTCTTCTCGCCTCTTGCATTAGGTCTTTGTCATATTTAGTGACCGCAACAATGTCGGCCAATTCTACTACTCCTTTCTTTAAGCCTTGCAGTTCATCACCACTTCCTGGAGGAATTAATAACAACATACAATCAACCATATTAACTATTGCGTGTTCAGCTTGACCAACTCCTTGAATAAAAATATTTTAGAGTAAATCTTTAGTGTTGTAATTAATTTACCAACTGTTTCTACAAGGACAACATCAAAATTTGCTGCCTCACATAATAAAATGGTTTCCAAAGTAGTCCTAGTAACACCACCAAGATTGCATTTATTCGGAGATGACCGAATGTATGCATTAGGATCTCTGGACAAATCAGGCATTCTCACTTTATCACCAAGAATTGAACCTTATTTTTTAAATTAAAAAAAAAATCTTGCTTGAGATTTTATTCAAGATAAAACAATCATTTTGAATTTTAATACCTCCAGTTGATGTCGAAGAAGGATCTACTGTTAAGACAGCCAATCGAGCACCAATTGTTGATGTTAGGTATTTACCAAAAGTTTCAATCAAAGAACTCTTACCAGCTCCAGGTGGACCGGTTATTCCTTAAAAATATGTGTTTAAAAATTTTAAGTTAATTTTACATTTTTGTCTAACCGACTCTAAGACAAGGTTTTTCATTATTATCTTTTTTGTCTTTTATGCGGTAAAGAACATTATTGAGTAATTTTTCACTCAAATTTTTTTTTTTAGGACTAGTAGTCTCAATTAAAGTAATGGATTTTGCAAGCTCTGGCCTTCGATTATTAATGACTCCATCAAAAAGAGAATCCACATATTCTTGCTGATCTAGTGTCAAATTTGAATAGAAATTTATACGTTTCAAGTTAAGTTTAGTATTCTTAAATACACAATGGATATTTTTCAATGATTTAAACATTTTCTCTTAGAAACTAAAATATTTATGATTTATTTGATATTATAATTTATTGATAATCATTTTGTTTTGGAATACGAATACCAAATTCGTTTTAAAATTATTTTTCAAATAAGAATTGAATAAAAAATGTTAGTTTTAATGAATTTTTTTATTAGTTTGAAAATCAAAAATAATAAATGAATAATGACTAATTCTTTGCTATCATTCTCAAAAAAGCATGTCAAAACAAATCAAAATAGAAAAAAAAAAACATCGAAAATCCTAGATGAAATTTTAATTATAATTGAACAGACTAAAAAAAAAAAAAATTGACTAAAAACTCTAATGCGTTCAACATTCTGAAAAATCAGAATTTTAACTTAACTTTTCGAATTTAAATGGCCTTGTGACTTTTGAGTGAGGTTTTTGAGACAAAAAAAAAATTAAATAAATATGTTTGTAAAAACAAAAATAGTTTAGCTAGAATTTTTAAAAACAATATCGAAATTGTTGTTTTAGAAAATAATTTAAAAAAATGTTAAACGATTCTTGCTACACGAGAAAAATGACTTAGCAAAAAAGTTTTTTTTAAAAAGCTATTTATACATTATTTTTTAGAAAAAATAATTTCAACAGCCTTAATCAAGTCTTATCTCACATTTCTATCAATACATGACTTTTTAATGAGCTCCATTAGCCAAATTATTATTTGTGTTTTGAATATTTAAAGTCTCATTAAAAATAAGTCGTTTAAGTTCTTCTTTGGGCAATTCATCATTTTCGAATTCAATAGTAAACGGACTTTCGCAAATAGGCTTAAAATAAATCGCATTAAATAAACCATAAAAATTTTGAAAATAATTTGTCATACTTCGTCTTCAGGATCATAGTATTGCCTTAGATAAGGATGACTCAAAGCTTCTTCTACATTTATTCTTTTATTCGGATTAAATGTCAACATCTTGTCCAATAAATCCAAGGCTTTTAAAGAAAAGATAAACAAAAACTTAAGCAAATTAGTAAATTAATACCGTGTGGATCGGCATTGGGGAAAATTCTATCAAACGGAATTTTGGGTTTTTTTGGCAAATTGATTAAGTAACCTCTGGCGCGTTCGTTTTGAATGCAATTTAGATCTTCTTCACTCGGCGATCCGATAATGTTCAAAATGTGGTTCAATTGATCCAAGTAGTGCTTACCGGGAAAGAGTGGCTTGTTATTTAACATTTCTGCCAAAATGCATCCAACACTCCAAACCTGTTAATAAAAATTTTCAGAAAAAATAAAAATAAATATTTTTAGAAAAGCTTACATCAATTGATTTATTATAACCCTTTGAATTTAGCATAATTTCTGGCGCTCTGTACCAGCGTGTTGCCACATATTCAGTCAAAAATCCGGTATGATCGTGTTCGGGATCAGCAATTCTTGCCAATCCAAAATCACAAATCTTTTAAAAGCTAAATTTTTAAACTAACAAAAAAAATTATCTTTTACTTTTAAATCGCAGTTGGTGTTCAGTAGCAAGTTGCTTGGTTTCAAATCACGATGCAGCACGTTAGCGGAATGAATGTATTTTAGGCCACGCAAAATCTGGTACAAAAAATAGCACACATGCTCATTGCTGATAGTTTGTGTTTTAAGCAATTTGTGCAGATCTGTCTCCATTAAACATTGCACTATATAAACATCTTTCATTTGGTCAATTGTGGGTGCTCTTATTATGTCTTGAATATTGATGATCTTTTTAGAAAAATTAAAAAAATTAAAAAATAAATTTATTTTACACTTGACTAAATATTTTTTGTTATAAATAAATTGTTTAGGCAAATGTTATTATAGAAAAAAATCACATTTTCATGTCTGAATCTGGTTAATATTTTTATTTCTCTCAAAGTTCGTTGGCAATAAGTCTGATGCTCGAAAGGAGAGATTTTTTTTATGGCTACTCGAGAATTTGTGTGATTATCATGAGCTGATCTTTAAAAAAAAAAAAAACTCTAAGAAAATTGCTTATTAATCATGGGTTTACTTACACAACCATTCCATAGGCTCCCTCGCCTATGAATTTCAAGTTTGAATATCGCGGACCCACTTCGAACGGCTGGCCCCGAACTATTTCAATATTCGGATTTTGTGCATCTACTACTGAACCATCGGACATTTTATCAAAAAAGCTTTTGTCTAAATAAATTTATCTTTAAAATCTAAGTTTTATTTATAAAATTATGTCTAATGCTAAATTTTAGAAGTGTTAATTTTGTATGGAATAAATATTAGAGAAAATATTTTGCATAAAAAATGATTTTATAAAATCAATAAATAATTTTTTGTCTTGAGTAAAATTATCACTGTGATTTTAGGTATTTTTTTCTAGTTCTCTAGGACAATACAGTGGCACAGCTCTTTTAAAACCTAATTGCTTAGTCGAAAAAATTCAATTTTCGCAAATGAGTATAACTTATGAAAATAAAGAGCAAAAAAGTCTAATTTGAATAGCTTTGATTTTTTTTTATCAACATGCTTTAATCCTTTAAGAAAAAAAAAGAAGAAGCTGCAAACTTTTATAGTCTTGATCAAATCGGCTAAACGATGGGTTTCAATGCTAAAGCTAGAAGAGAAAATTTTAAATTAAGAATGCATGCTAATAAAATTATGATAAACACAATCTTGAAAATTTAATTTAACTTTCAGAGATATTATAATAAATTACGATTTTTAGTTCTAAAGAAATTTTGTGTTTATTTCGTACTGTTTGAGTATAAAAAATTAATCGATACTCTTACCTAGTTCATTAATTTGATTATCTATATAAGATTTATGTTATCAATTTTAAATATACACTTTTTCAAAAAACATAAATCCAATATTTATACATAGTTTCTAAGTAATCTTTTTTATTAATCTACCATTCAATAAATTATTTTTTTTGATAGATTTATAATCTTAATTTGACAATTTAATATTTTCTTACCATTCTGTACGATCCAACACTTCTCGACTGAATTAAATAGTCGAAAAACTAATTTCCTTCTCTAAAATTCGACTTGTTATTTTATTCATGCAATCTCGGAGCTGATTAAAAAGAAAGTTTTAGAAAAATATCTAGAATAAAAATAATTTGCTAGCTTTTTGAAAATAGAATTAAAAATTTTCTTATAAAATTTCGAATACCTAGATGTTTTACGCATTTTTCAAAATTAGCTAATTATTAAACATCTGTATTATTTATACGATTCAAAGATTAAATAATTTTAACTCAATTCTTGATTACTTTGATTTTAACTTTGTTTTAAAAAAAAATAAAAAACATTTAATTTAGTAATTTCCCTATATATTTTAATTTATTTCCCATTAATTATAAATAATTATTTTTAAAAAAATGTTTTAAAATCAATTGACAACATTTTAAAACAATTAGCTTATCAAATTTCTTTTTTATAAGCAAAATAATAATTTAGTCAGTAAATCTTTTGACTGCTTTTTATTTTTTTTAAAGCTTTATGTATTTAATTATTTTAAATTTGGGCTTTTAAATATTTAAATTAAACGCACTAAAGAAATCAGTTTATGCCTAGATTTTTTTTCAAACAAAATCAATTAAATTGTTTTTTATGAATTGTAAGAAAGCTTTAACTTTCTATTTAAATAATCATAAAAACATAAAGCTTTGTTTTTAGCTATTTTTTTAAAATTAAATTAAATGCAAAATATAAAAAACTTAATTATTTTTCGAGGTACTCAAAAAATAATATGATTTTTAATGTTTATTCTACTTTATATATAAAACAATATAATATTTTATTTCTCACTACTGAACTTTTAATTTAAACATATAAATATCAATCATTTTAAATGTAAATGAGCAAAATTTTATCAATAGATTGCTACAGGAATAATCTAGAATATTTTTAAAAATATTGCTATAAAGTCCCTACGACAATTAAGGTTTTATCTAAACAAGTTTTTTAAATTAGATACAAAATAATGTAATTTTTCAAAAATGAGGAATATCTTATCAGCTTCAATGTGTGAAAAGATTAAAATTCATATAGGCACCATCGTTTATCATTGAAAAGGTACTGAATATGTGAAATAAATATTCAGTTGAGGAATTGAAACTAATTCCATAAAATTTATTCAAGATAGAATATTTTAAAAGAAAAAATTATTTTGCAATGCATTAAAAAAATTGATAATTTACTAAATAATTTTATAAAACTTTAATCTTTATTATAAAAAAAAATATATATGTTTTAAAAGCAAATTTAAAATATTTAAAATTTAATCTTTTTTATGACTTTTTACTAATTTTATTCAAAATTTTTAAGTATTAATTTCTAATATCAAAATTTTCCTAATATTATTTTGATTCAAAAAAACATGGACAAAAAAAATCTATTATTAATAATCAAATTTCAGATGCAAATAAAACATTTGATCAATTTCTTAATATTTATTGTAAAATTAAAAAATAGTAAAATTTAAATCGTAAAAAATTCAAATACTTTTAATAAACTGAATCTTAATTATCCATTAGAATTAATAAATTTTTTAATACCTTAGTTAATTAAAATTGAGCCAATTTTTTTCTAAACAAATTAATAAATAATCTGTATTAAATTCCAAAAATAATTAAAAATTAGCAGAAGTACTTGGAAATTTATGTTATTAATTTAACTATAATATTCCATGAAAAAATGGGCAGAAGGAGCTTCACTTCGTATGGGAAGGATGCGCTCATTTCGAATGTTAGCTCGAAGCCTTTTTCTTTTTTAAATTAATTTTTAGATAATTTTTAATTTTTAGATATCTTTTTAAAACAAATGAAAAGCATTTAATTCGAAATCTAGTAATTGATATTTTTGGCCTTGATTTTTTTTATAATTTAAATTTGTAATTTGATGTTAATGATTAATTCAAAAGGAAGCAATTAATGTTGATTTGATTCTTAAATTAGTTTTTATAAATTGGTTCAATGATTACAAAAATTATGTTTATTTCTAAATATATCAATATCTGTTAATTTGGTGCTGATTAATTTTTTTCAATGACATTTTTAATTTAAAAATTTTAGATTTTGAACTTCATTAATTTATTTTCTATAATCTATTTTATTTTACTTTAATTTTAATAAACAAAACTCTAAAAGGGGCTAAAACCCAAAGGTTAAACTTAAAAAAATTTGATGCTTTATCTAATTAATCGAGGAATAAAATTAAAAAATGCTGTAGTTTATTCAAGTTTGCTTTCGATTTTAAAATACCTTAATAAAGTTCAAATCAATTTTTTGTTATTTTTAGTCAGCGTTATTAAAATAATTTGACTGAATTTCAAATATTAAATAAACTCTGATAAATTATAATTATTAAATTATTTTTTATTAGTTTAAGCATCAATTATTCATATAAAAATTAATTATAAAACTTTGAATCATGATTATAAAATACAGCTTTGACTTTTAAAAACACCACATTTTTTTCAACTAATAGTATCTAATATCAGGCATTAATAGCTTTTTTGGAATCACTGATTATTTTATTTTGTTATTTTTTGTAAAATGTAACTGAAAATCAATTAATTGTTACTATTCAATTTCATGTCTTTGAAATGAATGCAAAAATTATTGAATTAGGAATTTTGGAAAATGCTTTAAGAGAAAAAAATTTTTATTGTTTGCCTGAATGTTAATATATATAATGATTAATTCAAAGAAAAAGCTTTAAAAATTTCAAAAAAAAAGTAGAAAATAAAATTTTCCAAAAATTTTAAATTAGTCAAAAGCAAATGTTATAGTTTAGCATAATTTTTTTTTTGAAATATTGTTGCTTAAGCTCTAGATGACATGTGATCAGATACAAAATTATTCAAAATTATCTATTCTTATGATTAAATTCATATATTTCTTATCAACCATTAGTATTAAAACGATAAGAAAAAAAACTATTATGGCAAAAACCAAAGCGTTTTATTCAAATGCTAAAAACTTATTTTTCTTTTGTGTTTAAGTAATCCTCAGCTCTAATCATCACACGAAAATGATAAATTTAAAATTTACAATATTTCCAAAGAAAATTTTATTTAAGTTTCGATCAAAAATCTAATTTAAAAAGGTCTTTTAATTAGACCAAAAAAGGTCATTAGTATTCTTTTAACTCATGATCTAGTAGGGTTAATGGTATATTATAGAAAAGCGATATAATAATTATCTGTTTGAAACATTTGAGTCTTAATAGACGCCACCAAGAATTAATATTTGTTTATTTAATTAAAACTAATCGATTTCGAATCGAATTCGATCAATTATTCCAGCAAAAAAAAATGGAATTTTTCGATATACAATCTGTTTTATTTTAGAACTCAAACTGTTATTCTTTTTCATTTATAAATAAGAGAAATTAATTAATCAGTATCGAATAGTTAATGAAAAAATATATGCCATCGGAGATCGGAGAAAAACTGCTGTCTATTCTAATCTTAATTAGGCTATTTAAGATAGTTCAAGTGAAAAATTTGATTAGGAATATTCATGAGTGTCTCGGATGGACAGTACTCAAGTCAAACTGATTGCAAGAATATTCGAGCATGATCTAGAATCTCAGACAATTTGAATGCGACTCAAAAAGCTTCTTTTTCTTTTTTAGAATTAAAAATAAATATTTGATGGTTAATTTTGAAATTATATTTTCAATTTTAGTAAGCGTCATCATATGAACATTTTGATTTTAAGTCGGGGCTCTCTAAGAAAATTAAAATTTCTTTCAAATGCATCTTAATTATTACCAGCATGATGAAAAAATAAAATAATGAACAGATTAAAATTATAAATTTAACACACTCACTTAGTTGATTCAAATTAAGTTTTTAGTCTCTAATTTTTAATTTTGTTAGTACATATACTTGAATAATAAAAATAAGAAAACTTCAAGTCGTCAACACTAGATGAATTTTTTGCTTGTTTTTCTTCAAAGAAATTAAAAGATTGGCAAATGAGAATTTTTTCAATATAAGCCACAAAAATTAAGTAAAGAGAGCACGCTTGATAAAAGATAATCTGTCAGAAATTTTAGGGCTCAACCTTTCTACTAGAACAAAAAAGTAAGATCAACTTTTTTAGGAATATTTTAAACGCGTAAAAAAAAATCATATTGGGGGGATGTGTGCGCTAGAATTTTCTCATTACCATTTTTAATCAACACCAACTCTATGTTAATAATATTTTTTTTTGTAATAATATTCAATTAATTCATATTTTGCAGCTAGAAAAAAAATTTTTTTTTTAAACGAACAGAATTTAAGGAGTCTTATTTATTAGACTAAGCAAGCAATTTTAAATCACTCTTAGTTTCATCAATTTAAAAATTTTAGTAATCAAATTTTGGCTCTTTGTTCTACTAAACCAATCTATAAAACATAAAATTTTAACTATATTTAGATATTGTTTGAAATTTAACTTAAGCACAAAAATGAGCTGGCAAGGATATGTTGATACTTTAATGGCAACCAAAAGCTTGACCGCATGTGGCATCTTTGGACATGATGGCTCAGTTTGGGCAACTTCCCAAGGATTTCCTGTAAAATTCTATTCTATAAACGATCGGCTTTTGTTCTCAACTTATATTTTGTTTTTAGATGTCGGCCGATTCTATACGACAGGTCGTTTCATCTACTCAGGATAGTTCTAAGGCCGCAAGTGGCGTAACTGTTGGAAATGATAGATACATTTTAGTAAGAGGAGATCCAGGCGTCTCTGTTGTATTGAAGAAAGGACAAAGCGGAATTGTGGCTTGCAGATCAGCTCAATGTAATCTAATTTAAAGTTTAGATTAGAATTATTTTTTTAATGCTCCTAAAATTAAGGTTGTATCATTGCTCTACACGACCAGACAATTAAAAGCGAAATTGCGTTGACACACGTCGGTAAAATAATCGACTATTTGACCAAACATGGATACTAGGCGATTTTTCAAGCACTTAAGACCGAAATAGATCTATCTAGACGAATTTATAATTTAATTTAACCTTTCATTAAAACAAATCTATCGAACAATTAAAATTTTATTTTAAAATAATTTAATACAATTTAAATAATAAAATAAGAAAAATAGTAATAGAATTTAAATAGATTTACTCTTGCTTCCAACTTGGTTTTTTCGGTTCTTACACTCCAACTATAATTTATTATTTTTTTTTATTCTTAATAAACTATTATTACTAAATGAGGCTTTTTTGTGCACATTTTATCTATGCAAAATTGACGTGTTTTTTTTTTCTAAAGAGAGATTTAAAGCTTTTTCAGTGTTTTATTATTAGATTGAAGAAGATTTCAATGAATCAATCATCTTTACTTTTATTTTGATTAATTTAAAAATAAAATATTTAATTATTAATTTTTTTCATCATCAATCATTTTATTTTCAATAATATCTAAAATTTGTTTAATATAAAATCAAAATGTTTTGACAGCTCGCAAGTAGGAGATTAAAGCTAAAAATTACGAACCAATTTTACGAACCTTGAAATTAAATAAATATCTTAATCAATTAGAGTTGAATAAAATTATGCAACATTATACAAAATTATTTGTATTTAAAACAAAAACAAATAAATAGACAAAAAAATATGATGAAAACTAATAGATAAGCTTTGAATTTTGATATAACAACAGTTGTTTTCTAAACTCAAAACAAGTAAATTAATAAATTTATTAATTTTTAATTACTCATTCATTACTGGTTTGATAAATTTAATCGAAGAAAGCTTGACAAAATAAAAAGTAAAAAACTAGAAAAACTTTTTGCCAGAGCAAGTTAAAAACTTGTAAAATTTTTATTCATTAAAACGGTAAATTTTTTATTTTAATCAAAACAGCTGTCTACTAAATTCTTTAAATAAAAAAAATAATTAAGAGAACTAATTTTAATTTTTCATATAATTTAGCAAGATTTGTTTCTTTGGTAATTGATAGCCAAGTTTGGATATTTAAAACCTAAAAAAAGGTTTTAAATTTTTTAAAGAATACAGACAAGATTAAATTTCAAAAATATTGTTATTATTTTTATTAATCTATTTAAAATAAATAGAAAAAAATTTAAATTCTTTTTTGTATTGTTAAAGAGACCTTTCAATATCAATATAATTATGAAGTTTTGAATTAATGCTAAAAGAATAATATAATGCTAAAAAAAACTAATAATAAAAACAAAAAAAATTTTATCTTTGTTTATGTTTTTTTAATATTTTATTTTTTGCAAATTTAAACATCTGTAGGACCTGAATTTCTTAGAGCGAACTGCTATTGTCATACTTGGGAATATGACTTTTTTAGATTAGTATTACATTTAAGAAATAATTTATAAAATCAAAGTGGACAAAAACATCTTGATTTCCAAGTTTTTCAATTAAGGCGTCATTTTAGAGAAGTCTTTATCCTAGTTAAATAAAATTAACTTAGAATTAACATAGAATAAATTAATTAAATTAAATTTATCAGAGATATTATTTATTGCTATTTTGAATTTAAAAAAATTTTTGAATTTTGTTAGCTAGATGATTCCAAATAATAAAATAAAAATGCACAAAATTTGACAAGCAAATTGTAAAATATATTTTTGAAATTATCAGATTACACGAAGACACAAATTCAGCCGCTCTGCTCTGCATTCGCTATGAATAAATTATTACCAAAATAAATATGGCTTTTTAGTCTATATTATAATTTAGCTTCGAAATTTATCTCGAAAAGCTGTTTACGTGTGCGAGTGTATGTATGTGCAAATTAACATAAAAGAACAAAAACTACACATATACACAAAAACGCACAAAGTCTAACTTGGTAAAAAAAATATATATATAAAATTTCTTTGAGTAAAAACAAAATCTTTTTTAACTTGAAAAGACCCTTGGCGGACAAGATGAACACATCCGAACAAGCCACCACTTCTACTACCATTGAACTAAATTCCACATCGGCCCAAGCCTCTCTAAACACGACCATTTCTCCATCCACTTCACATACCCAAACCACCAGCCAGACTCTGATCGCTGGGCCCAATCTACAAAAGGTGGTTCTCGAAGACATTCAAATGGACGATGAATACATGAATGAAATTACCGAGGATTCTACTTTCAAACAATTTAAATTTCAAATTCTAAATTCAGAGCTTAAACAAATGATTGAAAATAGCATTCTAGATACTTCGAATGTTAATAAGCCTTTTCGTTATTTGACCGGAAATTTCATCCGAGTATTCGAAAAGCATGTGGAACTATTCGAAAAAATGAAAGTTCCTATACAAAAAAGAAATAATATTGTCTATGAAGAATCATTGAGGAATAATACAGTTTATCTTCGAATAAATGGTGATTGCAAATTGTGTCCCAAAATGAACCGTGTGAAATATGTGTTCATGATACGTAGCAAGCCTGATGAAAACGACAAATTTGTTGAAGTTGAGGGCAAAAGACGTGGTTTACACAATCATTCTGGATTTCATAATGGTGAAAACATGACACCAAAATTGAAGCGTGCATCATTGCAGACTTATTTAGCTCAAGACAATAAAATTTCCATAATGGCTAAAAAAAGAAAATTCTTTGAAGAAGAGTATGGTCTGTGTTCTAATAAGCTGACAGTAAATGGCTTGGAAAATGTGACTGGACTAGCGGGCACTGCCATATCCTTAAATCCGACGGATCGCAACTTGATAGCTCAAATAACTAACCAAATTACAAGCAAAATAATGATTAAGCTTGATCAAATTAACTTGAAAGTTAATCAAATAAGTGACCGGTTATATGATTTAGAAAGAAAATTAGAAACAGTTGAAGTAGCAGATATCCAATTGATTAATTAAAATATTGATTTTTAAATATTAAATTTATAATATAAAAATATTTCATGTTAAATCTTTATTTTTAGTTCGATGTGGTCTAAGCAACAAAAAAAAAACATGTTTTAATACAAAATTATATGTTTCTGTTCTCTTGTAAATGTTGAAATTTTCAAATGCAAAGAGAGACCATGTGTCGTTTATTCACGACTATATTATTATATTTTGTTTTTAAGGTTTATGAATTATAAAAATGTTTTAATTATTTTTTATTTATTAATTAATTTGAATAAAAATTAAAATCCATTTATTTATTTTAAATAAATTTTTATTAATTTTGGTTATTATTTTTTTTTAAGTAATAAAAATTGAACCATAAATTATCTAATATATATTATTTTTTATTAAGACAATTGAACTAATATTAAAAAAATTGTTTACCTAAAAAGATAAATTTTAAAGTTTAAAATTTCTACTTTAACTAATTTTTTTGTATATGTGTATCGAGTTAAAATTAAAGTTAAATATGAAGTAACGATAAAATAATAATAATTTAAAAAAGAAGAAAAATATTAAACAATAACCACCACAATTAAATCTAAAATTTAATTTTTATAAAATATAAATTAAAGAGATATAGCATTTCACCTCTTTTCCGCCTGCAAACTTAATAACAAATTTTTTTAGTGAAAAAAATATTTCTCATCTTGTTGAGAATTTTAACATTTAAATCTAAACTCAAAGATTAAAGCAAGTATAAATTAAGTACAATTTTTCATATAATTGAATATTTATTCATATCTTATTAAAAGATCCAAATAAAAAAATATTATTATTTCAAAATTTTCAATAAAAATAATTTTTTTCTCAAATCAAAGGTACTTACCGTATTCCCTTTTTTGATATTGATTAAGTTTTTATATTTTAAATGCATGAGCCAAAGCTGCGTTCTGATTCATGAATAGACTTCAATATCGAACACTCCAAATTGTTATAAATGCTTTATAGAATTTAGGAATCAGATCTTCTAAATTCCAAAGATCTTTGTTTCGACATTATTTAACTTTGGACATATGTGACAACTTTTTATTATTTATTTAGGACGATGTGATTTAGATAAATTTGATAAATTCAACTCTAAGGTGTTTCTATTAACCTTTTATTATCATTCTTGTCAAAATGTTCTTCTAATAGCTAAAAATTCTGTTTTAATTGATAACAACCGATAATATTATTTTCCAGGATTGTTTCATTATTTATTTTTGGAAAATCATCTAAAAAATCAGTTTTTTCAATGTGAATAAAATCAAGTGAATTTCTAAACGCTTCACAATTAATTATTCTTTCAAGCTCATCTATAATTTTCATGTTTTTTTCGATCACAATGCTAATGTCTTTGTCAAAAATTAATGCTCCACGCAAGCAATAAATAAGTCAATTAATAATATTAAAAGTTTGATAAATAAGTAAAAAAAAAAACATTCATTGGATCAGCTTTTTAATTATTTTTTAATAAAAAAGTAATTTTTTAAATATAAATTTTATTTTCAAAATTTTTGTGGATAGATATAACAGGGTACAGTCAATTTCTCTTTTGATGTAAAAATATTGTTAGCAATTATTTAAAGCAATCGTGGCTAACTTCTCATCAAAACTGGCATGAAGAAGCCATTAGCACGATTTTTGCAACAATGTCTAATGACAGTGACAAAATGGTCAAATAAGTATGCAAATAATGACAAACAATTCATTCAAACGCCAAAATTTGAACCAAAAAAATGGACTGAAGGCTATCATTGGACTAAAAGCAATAAAACAGTTACATTGCGCGTATTTGAAACATCAAAAGAATACTACATACCAGCTGGTGAAGAATCAAAGGCAAGTGAAGAAAAAATCAGAAATGTGAAAAAAAATGCGTTGGAACACTTTTTGCCAATTCAAAAAGAGAGCTTTCGCTGTTTGGATCGTGACACTAACAAATGTTAATTGGAAACAATGTAAATGTACTTGTACAACCTTTTTATATTGAGATTTGATAAATTTTATATCAAATAAAAAATTTATCAAATCTCAATTTGGCTTTTTTCTGAAGCAGAATTTTCGTAATTCTATAAAATTAAATTATTCACAATTTAAAAATTGATCATTTTGGATTTTCTTTGTTTAATTGTCTAAGTTCAATATATTGATTGTCATTTCAATTCAAGTTTTCATTTTAAATTTAACAATGAATGCCCTATAATATTCTTTTGATTGCTCTCTTCAGAAAGATCCTCTCCATTATTTTGGTATTTTGAGACTAAAGGAATATTCGTAGCAA
Organism: Brachionus sp. 'Tiscar'; assembly: GCA_006352455.1. NCBI lineage: Eukaryota > Metazoa > Rotifera > Eurotatoria > Ploima > Brachionidae > Brachionus > Brachionus sp. 'Tiscar'. The sequence continues at coordinate 21,605 of VANL01000599.1, forward strand.
TAGATATTACCAACTTTTACTACAACTGATTCTTTAAAATAAAAAAAAGTAAATTAATTGTTTATTCATGTAATTTTCAAAAGATGTTTTTTAATTTTGATTTAAAGGAATAAAGAATTTATCATATCCTATTCTATTACATTTCAAATCCAATTAAAAAATGAAGTTCTGGCAACCGAAACAGATGGTTATTATTGAAGGGAAGCAAGTATTGGACTTATGAAAAAATTTTAAAGTCTGAACTTAGACTTTTAATGAAAATATTTAAGAGAAGGAACAATGACTTTAGTCTGCTTTTCTATTTTAAATAAGAAAAAATTAAGTACCTAAAAAAAGTTGAACAGGAAATAAAAATGCCTGTTGAAAAGTCATATTACATTATCTAGGTAGGACAGTAAATCTATTTATTGGTCTATGACAATATATAAAATATATTTAAGACTCTTCACAAAAATGATCTAATTATTTTCATTAAGTACTATCAATATGCCTTTTTGGCGAGCCAAATCTCTAGCAATTTTCACAAATGAAATGCATATTACTTACTTTTTGGATTTAAAACCATTAAAAAAAAATTTAAAAATTATAAAAATCAGTAATTTATTTAATTTTATGCCAAAGATCTCTCTACAAAAAATAAAATAAAAATAAAATACCTCTCTATAAAACAAAAATAAATTTTTAAGCAATTCTTTATTCAATTGAATTATTATCTATATGAAATAAGTTATAAAAACTATATTTAAAAACTGCTCCAACATATTCCATCAAATTTTTCATCATTATATTCTGTTATTTTTCTGAATTAAAAATTTTTATTTTTTTTTTTCAAAAATAACCCTCCTTTATTCTGTTTGACTTTAAGTAAAATTAGTTTTGAAAAAAAAGAGCATTGTTTAAAAAAACTGCCAAATATACCCAACGCATTAAAAAACGTCATCTCAAAGAAATTAAGAGAATATTCTCTTGCTCTGTACATGCCTCCCATTTACTATTGGAGGTTCACAAATTTTCAAGCTAAACTCAAATTTTTGATAAAGAAAAAATCAACACGTAAGATTTGAAGACAAAAATGCTTTTTATTTCAACTAATCATTTTTGTACACATGTTTTATTTTAAAATTATAAATCGATAAATTATTTATTTAAATTGGTCTTTTAATTCACATTTTTTTCATTAAATTGGTTAAAAGCTTAAATTCTAATTTTAAAAATAAATTTTTACTAGACAATTAAAACAGCTGGAATATTGACTAGAAAGGACTAGACTAGAACTAAGCAATGAATTTCTCAATGACAAAATTGGGAATTATTTTCCTCTCAAAATTAATTTTCCTAGCATTAATGCCTCAAATGACCGGTAAGTTCTGAGTCTCTCGTCAATTTCTAATGTCCCTAAAATTTAACTAAATTCAGAGAGTGTTGCTGTTATGTCTGTAGACTTAGGATCTGAATTCATGAAAATAGCGATTGTCAAACCCGGAGTTCCAATGGAAATTGTTTTAAATAAGTAAACTACCAAGTAAAACATTTCCAGTAAAACAGTAGCTAATCTTTTCTAAAATAAAGAGAGAGTAGGCGAAAGACACCTTTGGCTGTTTCTATAAAAGGCGAAGAACGACAATTTGGAGAGATGGCATTGGCTCAGTCAATAAAAACTCCCAAATTTGCTTATCTCTATTTGACCCAAGTTTTGGGAAAATCATTAGACAGTCCTCATGTTAAGTCATATTTGTCCAGATATCCATTTTATGACATCAAAGAAGATCCTGTATCTAAGACCATATACTTTCAGCATGACGAGTATTTTGAAAACTAAATTTGAATTATAAAAATTTAACAAATATCAATCAATAATGTTTAGAAATAAAAAATTCACTCCTGAAGAACTATTAGCTATGATATTAGAATATGCACGTGAGCTAGCTGCTGATTTTGGAGGTGATTAAATCTAAAGTGATAATTAAAAATTTATTTAAAATATTTTTTTAAAGAACAAGCTATTGATGCTGCGGTTATCACAGTTCCCGCCTATTTTAATCAAGCTGAACGCAAAGCTGTGCTAAGAGCCGCTAAGATTGCCAATTTAAAAATTCTTCAGTTGATTAATGCAAACATAGCCGGTACTTTATATTTATATTTAGGAAAAAAATTATTTTTAAAATTATAAAAGCTGGTTTAAATTATGGAGTATTTAGGCGAAAAGATTTTAATTCAACTGGCACAAATCTAATGTTTTTTGATATGGGTGGCTCTGGCACCACTGCTACTATTGCTACATTTTTAATGGTCAAGCACAAAGATGACTATGAAGCCAACCCTCAATTGACTGTGCGTGGTGTGGGGTAGTTATTTTGACAATTGTTTGATTTTTTTTAAATTCTGTATGAATTTTTTTCAAGATTTGATAGAGGTCTTGGTGGTCAAGAATTTACGTTTAGATTAGCTAAACATCTGGCGAAAATTTTCAATGAAAAAAATAAAAAAGACGCTCTTAAAAATCCTAAAGCCTCTTTGAAAATTTACAAAGAAGCCGAAAGAGTCAAAAATATTCTTAGTGCTAATAGCGATACTATGGCTCAAATTGAGAATGTAATGGATGATATTGATTTAAAAGTCAAAGTTACTAGAGATGGATTTGAAAGTTTGTGCTCTGATTTATTCGAAAGAATTAAAAAAACTGTTAATGATGCAGTTAAAGCATCTGAACTTACTCAAGATGAAATCGAATCTGTTATTCTAGTTGGCGGAAGCACTCGCATTCCCAGAGCACAAGCCGAACTTAAACTAGCAACTAACAAGTATTAAATAATATTTCAATTTTTTCCGTCTAATTTTTAACTTTTATTTTAAAAAAAATTAGAGATGACCTAGGAAAATATTTAAATACTGATGAAGCACCTGCATTAGGCGCTGTCTATCAAGCAGCTTATCAAAGTAAAGGATACAAAGTTAAAAAATTCTACATCAAAGATGTCAACCTTTATCCTATATGTGTAAGAAATAATAATTCAGTAAAAATTTTTTTCCTAAATAGATGAATTTCAGGTTGATTTCGAAAAATACATTGCTCCAGGTGAAACCAGAGAACCAGATTCAAGCAGTTCAGTTAGACGAGTTTTATTCGATAGATTAAATCCATTTCCACAAAAAAAAGTCATGACCTTTAGCAAACATCTTGAAGATTTCGAATTTAATATTAATTATGGTGATTTGTCTTTATTTACTCAAGATTATATAAAGTAATATTCCATCTCTTGCTTGTGGAAAAAAAATTTATTATTTTTTTCAGCGGAATCGGCTCACTGAACTTGAGCCAAGTCCAAGTTCAAGGTATCAAAGAATTGTATGAAAATCATCTAAATGAAGAAACCAAAGGTGTTAAGGTTCATTTTAGACTTGATGATAGCGGTGTTCTTAGACTAGACAAAGTATTAATAGAGAAATAATTATTTAACTTTCAATTTAAAATTTATTTAAGATTGATATCACTTTTGAAAAAACTTCAGCTGAATCAGAAACTGAAGAGTCAACTCTTTCAAGTAAAAATAAAGTCTTATAAAATTTTGAAAATTTATCTTTTTTTTTTAAAGAAATTGGCAATAAAATTTCTAGTTTTTTTGTAGGAGCGCCAGACGAAACAGCTGTTGAAGATAACAAAGAGGACACCAAAGAAGTTAAAATAAAAAAATAAACAATTTATTCTTAAATATTTTTATTTAAATAGAATTTAAACTCCGAAACAACTCAAGAACCAGTAAAAAGTGAATCAAATCAAACTGAGCAAGCTTCAACACAATCACCTAAAAGCCAAAATGAAACATTAACCAATACGACTGAATCTGCTTTGCCTGGCCAAAAAAATGAAACCCAAGTCAAAAATCTTATTTTAAAAGAGAATATTAAATTCAAATTGACTGAATTAGACTTGGTAGCTATTGATGAAAATGTAATCAATGAATCAAGATCAAAATTGAAAGATATTCGAGAAAAAGAAAAGGCTAGGCTAAAACGTGCAGCAGCTATTAATTCTCTAGAGGCTTTTGTCTTCGAGCTGAAAGATAGTTTGACTCAAGATGAATTTGTGAAGTGCTCAACATCTGAGGAAAGAGAAAAAATAGCCGCCAAAGTTGAAGAAGTCGACAATTGGCTGTATGAAACCGATAACAGTGTTGACATAAAGGTTTTAGGTTTTTTTTTCTATTTTTAAGTTCAATTAATTTTGTTGAATTTAGGAATTTCAAGACAAATTGGCCGAATTAAAGGCAATCTGCAGAGATGTAAAATTTAGATTGTCAGAAAAAAAATTGCGTCCTAAAAGGTTGGATGAACTCAGAGATGTTTTAAACAAAAGTGTTGGATTCTTAGCTCATACAAAAAATTTAACTGGTGAAAATTTGCCATTAACAGAAATTGAATGGAATTCTCTGGACAAATTAATAAATACTACAAAAGTATTTGAGAGATTTTAGATTTAAATAAATATTAATTTTAATGCTTTAAAAGGAATGGAGAGTTAAAATGCTTAATGAACAAGCTAAAGTGTCCGATTATGAACAGCCAAAACTTTTATCAACAGATATAGCGGAAAAAATAGACGAATTGAAGAGAGAAATTGGATATCTTTCATCAAAAATAAAATATTTTAGACCAAAGAAGAAGCCAACTGAAAGTACAAACAATAAAACAAATAGTACATCAAATAATGAAACAGAGGATTCTGAAAAACAAGGATCTACAAGTACAGAAAGCCCATTAGAAAAAGAAGATTCTGAAAAAAATGATGAGAAAGATAATGAGCAAATTGATGAAAACAATCAAGATCCACAAGAGAAAAGCAAATCTCAATCAAAAGGTATTGATAAAAATAGAAATTTTAAAATTTAAAATTTTAATTATTTAATCTAGATCAAGAATCTACTGATAATCCAGAATTGTAAGCGTATTATTAAAATTCAAGTCAACTCAATCTTTGTTTAAGATAGTGTGTCTTATTAAAATTTTCATTCGTTATTTTAATTTAAACTTGTAATTCTCGTTATTTGTTAATTAAAGATATTATTTTTCTTTTATATAAATATCATTATCTTATAGCAAAATTAATTTTTTTTTTGTTATATGATAATTCGATGTTTATTATTTTAATAAAATAAAAATATTTTGATTATTTATTTTTGGATCATTTGTAAAAAAAATTGCAAAAATTATTTAATATTAAAAAAACTATGCCAGATCTCTATTATTATGTAGTTGCCGTTTTCTATGGGTCTTCAAATTTCAAATTTTACTAGCAAAATTTATTAATAAAAATCAGAAAAAGAAGAGGGTTTAACATAAACTTGGTCCAAGTTTCTTCAAATAAAATTTAAATTAAAGAAAAAGATAATGTTTAGATTCCTTTTCAATTTTAGAATTAATATTTAATTATAGAATTATTTAAAAAAATCTTTTGCTCAATTAATTTTCATTTATCTGCTTGCATCATTTGCTTTCATTACAAAGCCTTATATGGCATTTTCTTCTTCAATTACTTCGTGAACCTTTCTGAACATTTAGACTTGCTAGTAGTTTTTATTTTTTTTATTTTTAGTCAATTTAATTGATATGATATCGCAAATAAAATTAAATACAATTTACTAGAATTTGTAAGATTATTAATTGAAAAGATTTTTTTTTAAAATCAACTTTATAAATTTTTATTTTTAAAGTAATAATAATAATTATTTTATAAAATTAAATAAATGAAGTGTTAATCGGTCTTTTATGACATGGGCACTATCTTGATGATTAAGCTGGAAAATTGAAAAAAATTTGAAAGATATATTAAGTTGAGTTTTTCACCAAAAAAAATGAAGACGTAAAAGATGCAAAGCAGCTGTTAAACATCTAAGCTTAATTAGCAGATAATTACCCTTTGTATCATCCCAAACTAGTTCTTCTGGAAAGCTTTCAAATCAGCATCTTCTCTAATTATAATTAATGACAAATAAAATGTCTAGAATTTTTTGTAATTTTTTAAATCCTTTCATAATTTAGACTCAAAATATGTTTTCATCTCGTTACCGTTCAGGATTCTCTTCTTGCTTCCCTGTATTTATTTTTACTTAAAGCATTCTTAAAATTGTTAATAGCCATGATAACAAAATTCCTTAATTATAATTTCTTAATTCAGAATCAAACCAAGGAATCTATTGACCATGTACTTAATTTTTTAACTAGGAGAAAAAGTTTTTTAAGAATTTTTTATGTTTAGTTATGTTCTATTGTACTTATTTTTCTAAAAACTTTAATTAAATAGTAAATAGCTCAGTGAGCTTTTTAAAATATTTGAAATATTAAGAAAAATTTCAAAATAAAATAAAATATATAAATTCTTTAAATTCTTATAAAAATTAGTAAGAGATCGTCGTGTCCAACGTAATTTACTGTTTGTTGATTTTTGTTGAGGCTTTGTGAATTTTGGAACAAAAAAACAAGAACAAAAATTTTAAATTGTAATAACTTTTTTTCCTGTGGTCTAAAA
>VANL01000600.1:0-28036 GCA_006352455.1 Brachionus sp. 'Tiscar'
ACTTTCATATTCGAAAACAGGATAAAATTTTGAACAAGTGTGTAAAATGTTAGAAAATTTGAAAAAATAGAACTCTATATTTTTTTAATTCAAAAATCGGGCGGACCTTTTTTGATCACCCGTTAGATAAAAATTGTATCGCTCAAGCTCGTAGTAAATTTTCAATTCAGTATTGATGACTGCAAGTCGTTTATTAAAGAAAAAAACTCTTCTTCTTCAATTCCAATTAGTGAATGAAATTTTTCCGTCGCTAGACTATCATCATAATTGATCTTAAAATAGGTTTTCGTACAGATGTTCAGTGAAAAAAGTTGCATATTTCTTAAGCGCTTAAATCTTTCAATTTCGTTTTGAAGTTATAACTTTTTATGCTTCCCAAGCAATTTTTTTTAACAGTTGTAACATAACCATTTGAATGTTTTTATACATATCAATTTAGCTTTAAGGTAATCATCAAGCCATTCAGTATTTATTTTTCGACGGTTTTTTATAAACTTAGTATTATTTGTACAGATCGAACATTCGGCGCATAAATTAGGATTTAGTTAGTTGATTTTTTAGTTTTTCCAATTCAATTTTTAATTTTCTAATAGGAAAAGGCTGAATTTTTAAAATTAAACTGGATCTCACACATTTATTAATTAATGAAAAATAAAATCTTGAGGAAGGTCAATTCAATATTATAAAATTTAAGACTTGTAAAAAAAAAAGTCATTGCAAGTCATCTGCAAGTCTTGACTTGTTTTTTTTTTTTAATTTTTGAAACAATTCAAGGCTTGTTATTTTAAAAAATATACTTTTATACAAGTTTGGTTTTAAGTAAAATTGAATTTACTCCAAATTATTAAGGGATTAATATTTGCTATTTTTCCATCTTTTAGAGGAAAATTTTTAATTGAAAAGTTATTTTATGAAAATAATAATTCAACATTTCAAAATTATTTCAAAAACTAAAAAGAAATGTTTTGGATTAGTTATTTAAGAGGCTGAATAACTTGGTAATGGTAATTTACAAATAAAAGAAACATATCTAGTTTTGTTCTATATTGACTAAGCTTTCGTTTGATATATTATTTGTTATTTAATTTGCTTGTCTTGGCTTGTAGTGCAGCATAATCCAACGAGGGAATACGCTATTTTTTTTAAATTTAGTTTTGTCCATTTTAGATTAGTTTTAGTACTATAGTATTAATTCCAAACACTAACAACTCTGTTTGAAAATAGTTAAATCTCTGACTACACTTTTTTACTCTTTCTCAAGCCAAGTTCTTAGAGTTTCTTCTAAGATCTTGTGTTTAAGCTGTAGTTTAAACATTTACTGAAATTCACAATCTCCATTAATTTTAAATTTATAATTAATTTGTTATTATTACTTAATTTTTGTACTTTTAACCCTATTGTTGTGTCATCTAGCTGATATGAATAATTTATATATATATAATTTGTATTTTTTAAAAAGAAAAAATAAATAAAAAAGAATTTAATAAAAATAAAAAAAAAATTTTATTAAATCAAAAAATAATTATTTGGATCTTTTTATATAATTTTTTAGCTTATATAACTTGAATTTTTATTTTTTTGTGATTATAAAAGAAAAAATAAATAAATGCTAAATCAGTTAATTTTTTTGGTTTCTTTTTTTTTAACTTAATGATTGAAATGGAGACCTTTTCTGGATTTGTTTCTTTAAAAAAAAAAAACTATTTAAGATTTTACTTCTGACTCATTATTATTAACCGTAGATGCAATATATTTTATTGGCCAATGTTGAAAAGTAAATTAAATGACTGTTTAAAATCTTGGTTTAAATTACGAAATAGAATAATTGAATATGCATTGGATAGAATGTAAAATTGCTCACTAAATTCCAAATAATTTGAGCACACTCGGCTATAATAAAAACATATGTTGTCATCTGTCAAGTTTGAAAATAATTTTTTTATAAAAATATAAAACGAAACTGTAAAATGCCCAATTTTAAGAATAAAAACAATTAGCAAATTTAAACCAACTGTCCAGTGAATAATCATTTCTGTTTCTTTAATTTCACTATTTTCTTTAATTTTCAATTTTTTAGCCAGTCTTTTTTTGATATTTAATCTTAGACGCAAATGGTACAAAATTGCCAGATCAATCGCAAATAACAAAACATACAACAAGAGATCATTTAGAATAAAGTTAATTACAAAAAACACATAGAAAACAATGGCATCACTTCCTGAGAAATAAATATTCTCTAAAGAATGCGGCCCTATGTCACGGTATGTTCGAAACAAAAAAGTATTTTTGTTAGGAAATTCCTCATAATCATTTTCGTCCATTATAAAATAGCGTTCGTTTACACGAACAACAAATAATTTATCCATTGAAATGAAAATACTTAAAATAAATAAAGAAAAAATAAAAATTTTTGACTTTTTTTGCATCTTAAATGTTGTGATAGTGTTCACCCAGGGCTTTTCTTTAATTAGAAGACCAAGTCTAATCCATGATATGCTAACAATTGAAGCATTGGACCATATCTTTAAAATATTAAGTCCAAACTGCACAAATATTATGTCAAAAAGTTGAACTGATTTCTCTGTTAGAATAGCAGAGCAAAATATACCATTTATATAAACACATTTGTTAACCAAATGAATAGAATAAATTATTGAATAGATCAAGTTTATTGCACTATTTATTATCATCAATTTAGTCGATGCAGAGTTTTGAGCTAATTTTATGCTTAATAAAATTTTTAAATTTAATAAATTGACCATTATTGTTGCTAAACAAAATAAAGGAGTCATAAATATAGTAAGAAAATTTAAAAATTCCGAATTAAAAATTAAATCTGGTGGGGAAAATTGATAACTTGCTTTGAACGCTGAAAAATTACAATTAGCTAGCTTTTTGTCAATTTGACATTTTTCAATTGAAACAGAATCACTACACATGTCAAAAAAATTTTTCAATTGGTTATCTCTGTTGATAGATATATTTAACAAATACATGAGAGAACAGGTACAATAGGAAAAATCTTTTGAATATTCTATTTTTATTCTTTTAAGAAAAGAATAACTTTTAAAAAAACAATAGTCACCATCAGAAAATTTATACTCTTTTCCAAGAATTTTTAAATATTTGAGCTTTAACTTTTGATTTAAGTCGGCTATTTTAAAAACTTTATAATTTATTGTAAAAAAATCAACCAAATTATCTAGAAAAATTCTAATCGAAATTAAATTGAATAATTGTTCAATGCTTATTTCGCCAATGTCTCCTCTTAATTCCAAAATTTCAACATTTTCAAATATATTAATGTGTAATAAATTTTTCTCTAAATTAATTTTGTACCCTTTTATTACAAGTTGTTTTATGGAAGAATTTATTCTTTTGTCTGCTAACAAAAATCCAAGCTTGTTTCTAATTAAAAAAGTATCTGAAAGACCATAAAATTGTACAGAATTAATGATAGAATTGGAAAAAATTAATGGACAAGTTTTTTCAAAATAACGAACTGAAAAACTAAAGCCAACAGAAACTACATTTCCGAAAATATGTAATTTTTCCCATGAATTTAGTAAGCATGTATTGCTTCCATTTGATTTAACAAAAAAGTTTGAGTAAAAAAAATTAACATTTTGAACAGTAACTTTGTCTTGTAAATTTGAAATTAGATTAGTGTTGGTATCCAAAGCAATTATTTTTATAAAATTCAAACTAATTTCTTTATTTGGTGAATTGTAGTTTGGCAGTCGAAATTTAAGCTTGTTATTTAAGGGAAATTTTTTACCTGACAAAATATTTATTTTATAATTGTTTGATTTTAAATCAAAACAGTTGAAATCAATTCCTTGGTCTTGTTTAAAATTGATATTCAATTCAATTAAAGGGCCAATTCCAAACAGTGGTATTTTTTTTAGCAATTGAACTTTTGCGCATGAAATACTTATTTCAGACTCAATTAATTTGCTAAAAAAAATTATAATATAGAAAAATTTTAGAATAAAAAAATTTAACATTATCGTAAAAAAAATAAAATTTAACCAAATATTTATTTAAGAGATAGATTTTTTTAAAAATCGAATTAAAAGATAATTAATTGATTTTTAAAATTTTTAAAAATTTTCTCAAGAGTTTTGCTAAAAGCGTGATTTTTTTCAAATGCGATACTTAAGTAAATTAAATTTAGAAAATTAAGATAAATTATCGATTCATATCGAAAAAAAAATTCCCTTTAGATTTTAAAAATATAATATTAAATGGGTTTTTAATCAATAGAATAAGATACGATCCACTTTCCAAGCAATTTTAGAAATTTATTCTCTTAACTAAAGATAACGTAATTTTCCATGCTCTTTATATATTTATAATCCATTATATAAACTTGAAGGATTTTTTTATCAAATTTCCAAAAAGCATAAAATCATTGAAAAATCTCACTAAACTCAACCGAGACTGAAAACTCTGAACAACCTAGATACGCAAATAAATAAACTTTTGAAAATTTAATCAAAAAAATATTATTTTGCTATCAGAATTATTAGTTTAAATTAGTGAAAGTTTAAACATAGGAAAAAGGACAAGAAACAATAAACGCTCCATCGTCCTAGTTTGAAGAAAATTAATTTGCCAGTCGTATTTGCTGAAACTTTTTTCAAAAAAATCATTTAAATTTATAATAATAGTTAACATTCTACGGTCAATTTAGTTAATCTAAAATGACAAAGCAGGAAAACTAAAGTAGTCCCGCTATAGTAGACTTTTCATTTTTTATTATTTCTACCGACATTATCCAGTCTGTTTTTGAACTGGTTAATCGAACTTGCTATGACAACTGACGTTGGCAACACATTTCAATTGATCACTACTCGGTTAGATGGAAAGTTTCGTCTAGCTTCACATTTTTTTAGCTGAGAATGCGATGCTTTGCTCCCCATACTCCTCTACTTGGTCCTTCAATGTTAACTGAACTCATAAGTTCCACATCATAATACCAGTTGGCATGATTATATTTGTTTAGAATTTTATAAAATTAAATCAGATCTCCACGCTCTCGCCTTTCTTTTAGAGTTTCCAATGCTAAATTAGCTAACGTTGACTCATAATTCAAACTTCTTATCTGTGGATCAAGTCTCGTTGCTTGTCTTTGCACTTGTTCTAGTCGAAATATATACTTTTTTAAATAAGGATTCCAAGCAGACACGCAGTATTCAAGATGGGGTCTAACATAAGTTTTGTAGAGTTGCAAAAATGATTGAGCATCGCAATACTCAAATGTTTTCTTGAGCATACCAAGCATGTTATTGGCTTTTATAACACAGCTATCAATTTGATCAATTCACAGCTATCACAGCTTTTATAATACCATCTGAGTTTGTTATTCACCATTACACCAAGATCGCGCTCAATAGTAGTCTCAGTTAATCCAACTCTGATATCATTCGCGTTTAACATTGAGATTTCTTGCCTGGCAATCTTTGAATTGCCAATATGCATTACTTTACATTTGGACTCATTGAACTCCATACTCCAGCGTTTCGACCACTCAACCATCTTGTCAATATCATCTTGAATTTGCATTTGATCACCAGTATTTCTAATGACACTAATCAATTTGCTGTCATCCGCAAACAGCTTACAAAAGTGACTTACTATCTCTGGTAAATCATTAATGAAGATAAAAAAAATAAAGGACCAAGTACTGAACCTTATGGAACCCCACTTGGCAATTTTAAACATAAAATTATTTAATTTATTTAGATAAAATGAAAAATTTTAAATATTCAAATAATTTTGCTTAAAAAATTAAATTTAATGAATTAATTCAAAGAGATTTGAACAAAACGGAAGTTAGAGCTTATTTATAATTTTAGCAATGAGAGAGATTTTCTAGATAAACTTTTTAAAGATGATAAAACTTTATAAAATAAATTTTTCTTAAACTAGAGCCATGTGATGTCTAATTTACGAAGGACTAAAATCTTGTGATTAATGCAAGTCTTAGCGGCTTCGCCCTGCTTTCTCTCAACGAAGCTTTTCTCTTTATTAAAAACTAACTTTTTTATAATTAAATTATCGAAGGCATAAAGTTTACAAGTTAACTAATTTTTACATAAGTGGTAGATACAGGTTCGCTGTGATAACAGTGCTTTTGGCTTGTCTCAATTATCAAGTCAAAAAAATGACTTTTTTTATACATAAAATAAACAAAAAAAACAAAAATAATGTTAGCAACTTTTGGGAGGTAAAGATAATTAAATTGTTTTAATAAATTAATACTTTTTTAACTTTTTAAAAACTTTTTGACATTAACACTTTTTTTCTTTGATTCTGGGAATGTTTATCCTGAAATATGGAATATACTCTCAACTGATGAAAATATTGATTTGATAAGCTCATTATTTTTTTTAATTCTATAACTTTTATATACGTTTTTATACTTTATCTAGATTTAAAAGTGAAATAGATTTTTTAAAGAAAATTCTATTAAGCCGACAAAAAAAATATTTTTATTTAGTATTAGCTGGGTCCATTAAAGTTGGTTCACATCGTTTAAGCCAGCAACGAAAAACTTATAGAAAAACGTAAAGCTTTTTCACAAATACAGCGGTGGAAGAATGGAACAAAGTGCCAACACAAATTTGTGAATCTAGAACAATCAATGGTTTTAAAAACAAGTTTGACAAAGTGCAAACAATATAAGCTACCATAGCTAGGAGTCTACTGTCTCCAAGCTTCGTAAATGACCAAACGTTTGTCATTTACTGTTGTTATTCTTTATTATTATTATTATTATTATTACAAGTCTTTTAATTTGCTTATTTATTTAAGGAGTCTTTTGCAATATGTGACCAGTTGGTCACGTATTTGGTGAACAGTCAATCATACTTAGTTATGTGATCAAGACTGTTCGCCTATTCCGTGACCAGTAAATAAGTGACCAAAGAAAAATAAAGATTAAAAAAACACGGTTAATTAAGATTAAATTTTTTTTGGTCAACTAACAAATTTTTGTTGAATTATTTTAAACAATACTGAATTATTTAAACTAATTTAAGAAATGGGAAAGAGTTCGAAATTACATATTTCAAAAAAACACTAATTTGTTTTATTTTCTTTAATTGGTCACTTAAAAAAAAGGTCACATAATTTAATATTTGGTCACATAATATAATAACTCTTTACATTATTGTAAGTACATTATTGTTTTATTGTATTGTAATTATTGTAAGTTTCATCTTTTTATCTATTATAATTAATCCTATGCCAAAAATAAATTAATAATAATAAAATAATATATTTGAGCTATGGCAAAAAAGTAGCTTTTAAATTTTTTACATATTCTTTTATTTATAAAAAATATAAATTAATATCAAAAAAAAAATAATTGTTATCCTTTATTTTGCTTTAGGAAGAGTTAGTTTTTCAACTGTTTCGTAGTCGGATTTGTTTGGTAAAATGAAAATTTCACTCTTCAAATAATTGCTATCTTTCTCAAAATTAATTAATTCAATTGATCGCTTGTAGATCGGAGACCTCGCTGTACCAAAAAGACTTAATAAATTTAAAAAATAATTAATAAAATAAAAATTATTTAATTTTTTTTCAATCTTACTCAAAATCTTTTCCTTTTAAATTAATAAATTTAGAATGATCATAGTAATGAACCGGAATTTTGTTTTTGTCGTCAGTAATTCTAAAAGTTTCATCATTACCAGCGATGAATCCTTTTGAATTGATAAATTTAGTGTTCTCGTCGTTGTAATCGGTCTTAATTACTGACAAAGCAGGTACATTGTTGAAATTAACTCCTCTATACAAAAGTGTTCGCTTTTTAGGCTCAGATTTCAACAATCCAGTAAGCTTATCAATTTGATTATTTGATTTTGAGCCTGAAATTTTCATCTCAGTAGCACCAGACAATTTGTGGACTTTCACTTCTGGAGAATCAACGATTACTTTTGAGCTCCACTTTTCTTTTTCAATTTGAATTTGTTCTTTATTAAGCTTCTCTTTTGTATCACCAGCTTCAAAAATTGTAATTGGTAAAACACTTTCAGACTTAGGCTTCGACCAAACATCAAAATCTTTGGATCTTAAAGATCCTTTTAAAAATGTTCTGTCTAAAGGTGATTTCATTTTGTAGGCATGCAAGGCATTTTCTTCCCATGATTCATTAATTCGATCAATTGAAGCTGGATCTAACTTTTTCGCATGTTCATTTGATTGTAATGATGTTTTTATATCAGGGTATATCCATCCTTCACTAGTTTTCCAAAAGCTTTTGCTTTTTTCGATTCTTTCTGTTTCTTCTTTTTTCAAATTAACCGGGATAAATGTTGATGAATGATGATAATCAGGAGCGAAAGTGTAGAGAGTTTTTGAATCGTTCTTAAACAAAATTTATTATAACTTAAATATTTGAATAAAGTTTATTTTTTTAACCTTAATATTCACTAAAAATATTTTTTTAAATAAATAAAAATAATAATAAAAAATTAAAAAAAATTTTAATGTATTATCAAAAAATCTAACCGTATTCCCTTACATTAAAGTGTCCCCATAAGACTTTTTTTAAAGGCGAGTCTAAAGTTAATTTGCTTCATCACTAAAATATTTTAAAGCCCTCAAAACAATATTTTTTTTCAATAGACCCGACTAGATATTATTTTGTAGGCCTAATTTCTTTATTTTGATTATTTTTTTATGACCCAAAAATCATTTAATTATCATCTAAAAAAAATTTCAATTGCTAATCTAATTTTAAAACTTTCATTATACGGATCTCGGCCGAGAATCCCTACAAAATGTTTACCAATAAGTCAAAAAGGTTAAAGAGGTCAACCATCAAAAATAAAGCTTTCATTACAACATCAGCCTAGTGAAAATAATCTCACCTATTTCCTATTTGCTTTGAATCAAGATAGAATTATATCAAATCGAAAACCAGCAACTCTTGAACCTATTTCTCTGAATGAGAAAATAAAATGAACGGAATTCTGCCCAACCAAACTTCTCAAACAATTCTAGTAATGCATAATGAAAATGAAATTTGTCAACCAGCAAAAAAAAAAAGAAGACCAAAAAATAATTAAATTTTTTTTATCATTTTATGCTTCACATTTCTGGTTTTTTTTTTGATTTCTGGTTATTTAGTCATGTAAAAAAATAAAAGATAATTTTTCTGTTTTTTTTCTGAATAAAAATTTGCAAACTAGTTTTAAAAAAAATTTTTAACAATATTTTTTTTTATTTATTTGCCGAATTCCATAAAATTTATTACACAATTATTAACAGATAATCTTGGTATAAAATACAGCAATGTTAATGCAAATACAGCAAGCAATTTTCAAATTGCTTGATTCTTTAAAATTATTCAATCGATCGTTGATGGCTTCAATGGAAATGAATTAACCGGAGCTGTATTTTTGAAGAAGAAGAGAAGGCCTTTGATAAGACATCCCATCGTGGCATGATAGCCAAATTAAAGGACCTTAAAATATCCACAACTTATAGTTAAACTGGATCAGAAACTTCCTAAATGACAGATCATTCCAAGTTTGTCACAATCAAGTCATACTTATTTTACAAGAGCTGGTGCTAGAAGCAACTACGAAAGAAAATACAAGCTAAATATCAAAATTGAGCAAGAAGAGGTATCACTAGAGAGAAATCCAACCTTTTTGGGGATCAAACTTGCCTACACAGCACATCTACAAGACGTCATAAAGAAAAAAGCGTCAAAAATGAATCTAATTCGTAAAATTAAAATCTTTAAATTGAGTTCATCCCTAAGAATCAATTTAACCCTCTATAAAACTCTAATCCGCTCGTTGTTTGACTAAAACAAGAATTGATATTATGCATAGAGTGCTTAAATTTGAAAAAATTGAAGACAGATCAAACCAACTATTCATTAAATTTAGGAAAACGAGAGCTCAACATGAACTAATCGCAAAAGAAATCCACGATTACCTCTCTTAAAGACCTAATGAATGACAACAAAAATTCAGAACAGTTTTTGATAAGCTACATTGATAAATTTCAAAAATATTCCTAACAGGCTGGCTGAAAAGAAGGCACTACGCCGTTCGGAGCTGCCAAGAGGAGCTATTCCCTCTAAATTATATTTTAAATAAATAAATAAATATTACGAAATTCATAGTAACCAAATTTGAAAAAAATGTGTTCTAGATTTTTGATTTTCCTAAAAAAATTCTCTGTCTAACAGAGTAAAAATTTAAAAATTAAATTTTTCAATACTTGATTTAGGATTTCTCTAAATTTGTTAAGAGCAAGCTCAGTTGAATTCAAACTTTGACAACTATAATTGAAAGCAGTATCAGCAGTGATGTAACGTTTAACAGGCCGCTTAAACTGATTAATTTCACTAATTTCGCCAATTTTATGCTTGTTCTCTTCAAAAAAATTACGATTGTTTTTTTCTTTTTTAAAGTTCAAATATTTGTGATTATTGTTATCAATTGGTGTCCAAATGCGACTAGTATGTGGTATATGAGTATTTACATTATCCAAACTGTTTAGCAATTTTTCATTAGTTGGATTCAAATTTTCTTTTTCGATCGGCTGTTTCACTGTTTCAAATTCTAAATTCTCACTAATTCTATACAACTTTGCTTCTTTTTCAGTCAAAGGAACTCCGAACTCTTTACTCAACGAAAGAATCATTTCAGCTGTTGGCAATAGCTCACATCGAATTATGTCTCTTAGCTTATATTCTTGAAGTAGCTTAAACAAAATTTATTAGTTTATTTTTGACTGAAAAGATAATATTTACTTGATTTATTTTTATCAAAGCTTCGAATGATATTTTTGGAGTCATGTCACGAACATATAAAAGAGGCTTTTTGATAATATGTTCCAAAGGCTCAAATAGTTTTATTTTCATAAGGTCAAGATCCAAAGACGAATAAAGCCTTTGACTAAAGCCCATGGACGAATTGTATATAACTTGGCATCCATTTTCTGTTTTGGGAACCTTTTCGTATATGCTTCTAACTCCAAGTTCTCTTAGGCCTTCTAACACAAACAAATGGCACTGAGGGTCAATCAAATGAAATCCAGTTATTATGTTCATGGCTTTTGAAGTGCTTTCTTCTCTAAAGCAAAATATTTCATTCTCGTTTGATTAAAATAGTCTTTTAAATTACTCGCTTAGCTTGTGAGTAGACAAAGCAGCTTCTTGGACATCTAATTGATGCTCGCTAAGATTGAGACATTCTGCATTTATTTGGCTTACAATTTGAATTAAAGAGCGTATCAATCTTAAATTATTTGAATCGATTTTTATCACAATTCTTCCAAAAACACACTTTAAATTAAAATAATTAAATTGTTTGATTGTTTTAAATTAAGAAAAAAAAACTAAATTATCAATATTAGTCTTGAAACTGACCAAAAATATTTTCAAAATAAAAAAAAAATTACTTAATAAAATTTTTATTAAATATTTTTTATTTAAATTATATTTTTTTGGCATATGTCTAGCATAATCGATCACAAAGGATACCAGGCAACAAAAAAAGAAAAATGCTCAGAATTTTCATCTATATTTTTTTTTTGATGGAATATTCTTCTATAACTGAATACGCTTATTTAGAATATTTATGCTATTTTCTTAAAAATATTAGTTATTAAAATATTAATAGGCAAAAACATTAATTTGCGTATACGAATATACAATAATATTCTAAATAGACAAAATGCAGTATTGTGAAATTTGGTACAAAATATTAAAAATTTTTTTGCTAGAAAAGTTTTTTTTAAATTCCAAGTCATCTAAATTATAGACATATAATGGAAATTCGATAAGTATTTAACTCAAATCAATTACAGAATAAACTGTCTTTAAACAATAAATTAAAATTAAAATTTTTTACTGATCTTAATTGAATCATAAAATTAAATTAGTAAAAGGTTCTTTTTATTCTTTTATTCTGTTTTTATAGTCAGGGTGTAATAAGCCCAAATTGCATTAGAAAAATACAGCATATTGATGGATATTTTCATTTCTACATATTAGTCATATTACTAAAATACTAACTAAATATAACGTTTTTATTACTACATATTTGTATACACTAAGTAAAAACTCAATATTGATGGAGCGAAAATGCAACACCTCTTGTTTACAGTGATTCATTTAATAAAGTAGCAAGTAAATTTTTCAAAACAATTTTCAAAATTTATTTTAACTATACTTTGAATAAAAATTATTTATATTTTCAATTAAGTGGCTCTGGCCTTTTATCTTTCTAATTTTTAGAATTCGTCCATTGATGTACAATTAAAAGAATTCACATTATAGTTAATAAACAAATGACAACTTAATATGAATCAATTATTGAAATAATTAACGTAATATTTATTTTAAAAAAAGTTTAACTATTCAATTAAATTAATTTGTAAATAAATTATATAATTTGAAAAAAAAAATGGTCAAAATTGGAAAAAAGCAAAAATAAATCTTTTAAACGCCAATTTAATGCACTTAAGATTAATAAAAAAATTGAAGATTTTCTTTAGACTAATTTTTATTTTTTTAATTTCTCTAAAAATTCATTATTTTACTACAAAAAAGGCTCAAAATTATCTTAAAAAATCTTTATGGTTTCTTTAGAGTAAAGAGCCTTTAAAGTCTTTAAATTTTTTTTGCAAATGTAGTTCTTTAAATGCAACATATAAAGTTATATCAATAGTTTAAGCCTGCTAATCTCTTCTAATCATTTATTTAAAATTTATTCTAGTCAATGTTTAATTAAATTAACTGTATGAAATCTTTTTTGCGAAAAATTAGGTAAACTAGGTTATGGTCAAACAAGTAAAGTAGCTATAACTTAGTAGACTTGTTTTGGTTAACTATGCAAAAGTTTTTTTTAAAATTACACAAATTTAATTATTTGAATTAAATTACTAAAAAAATTGATTTGTAAATTAAGATTTAAAAAAAAAAATTAAAAAATTTACTATGGGGTTATTTGAAATCATTGCTTGAGCTTTTGACAATTTATCATGAAACAATGGTTTTGCAGTAGCTATTTTTACATATATATGCGTATTTGAGTCTAAAAAATTTCCCGGAGATAACGGACAATCTTCTTCGCCAATAACCTTAGTATTTGATGAATGCTTGACAGGATTTCGTCCAAGGACATCAGGGGCCCTACAAGGCAAAACTGGAACAAAAAATTCTAGCAATTTTTTGCCCAAAAACAACTCGTAAAGATTAAGCTTAGCAACACCGTAAGGATCCCAGCTTCGGTCTTTGATCTCAAATGGATTATGAAGTGTATGCTTTGATGATATTGAATTAACATTGCTAATAAAGTCATCGATCGCATCACTGCCAAACAAACAAGGCTTAATTCCATGAGATTTTTTAGCTTTTCTATTTCTGTCATGAATTTCAATTTCAAATGGAGCCTGGTGTAGATACTCATTCAATTCATCTCTATTAAATTGACCAGTTAAATAAACATCAATATCGTTAAAGTACAAGTCTTTATCCTGTAGCAATGGAGGCGATTTATGAATTGAATTTTTAAAAAATGAATAACAACAGTATGCTTGTTCACATTTTTCTCTTAATTGTTCATAGCTGAGTGGCTTATCTGGCATGCTTGTTATCTTTTGGATTTTTATTGTCAAAGGATTAAGATCGTAAAGTTGTTGTTCGGACATTAATGCATTTTCTACATCAATACTGACTAAACAATCGTCCAATGAGTCAATTGGCTTATCAAGCCTTTCCATGAAATAGCTGTTACCACCAAATAGAACTTTGGTTCGAAGTTTTATTCTCTTAATTCCGTTTTTTCTAATAAACTCTTGCTCAAAAGCATTTTCTTTTTTTGATTTTTCTTTTCTAAGGCTTATTTTTGGTGTTTTGGTGTCTGAACGAGATGATGTAGCCTTGCTAATTTTGCTCATGTTTCTCAGTCTTTCAATATATTTGCTTTTAACATTCTTGTTCATTTCTTTATCAGAAGCAAGCTCATTTAGTTTGGTACCGATGTTACTTAATACAGAAATAAAACTTTAATTTAGATTTAATTTTTTTTATTAAATTACGCCTGAGATAGAGCTGAATTTGATGGCATGGCAATTAAAGAATTTGACAAACGTTCCCCGTTTTCATTTTGATCTAATAATAAATTTTTGAAATAATTTTTTTTTCATTTTAATTGCTTAAAACTTGACAAATTTAAAATATATGATCGAATTAAAATGATCATCAAAAATAGGTTAGATTTTTTGTATAATTAAATTTTTTGTTGAGTATAAATTTATTGATGAAGCAAATTTTCAAAGTAAAAATTCAATGTTAAGCCTAATTTTTTTGATTGCAAATTTCTTCAAAAATTTTATGCGTTCAGAATTATGTTCAATTTTTGGGTATGTTTTGTCTTAGCATAAAAATTTTAAGTTAAAAAATTTCTTAAAAATTTTTGAGCATGATCTTTAAATTTTGGTCATTAATCTCTTTAAAACTGTTTGTATCATTTATTTTTTTTTGTTTTTTTAATATCGCCTTAAAGGCGTTCACTGAAATAATTAATAATAATAATAATAATAATAAATTTTTTTGTTAAAAAATTTAAGTTAATTCATTTTCTAATAAAATTTAATCTTAGAAACAGGAACTGTTTATTATGGCATGATAAAAATTAACAAACATTTGCTAAAAAATTAATAAACTTCCGCAGTAGGTGAAACATCAGTTTTTTGGCATTGTGAATTTTGGAACAAAAAAACAAGAACAAAAATTTTAAATTGTAAAAACTTTTTTTCCTTGGATCTAAAACTGGTTCTACAAAATGTATCATTTGACACATAACATGTATCACCTAAAATTTAATCTGTGCAAAATCTCTGCAATTAAATTTTAATGGTTTTTTAATGCATATACTATTTTGCAGATTTGCATAGTTTTTGCAGAGATCAAATATCGGTGATACATGCTATGTATCACATGATACATTTTGTAGAACCAGTATTAGACCAAAGGAAAAAAATTTATTACAATTTAAAATTTTTGTTCTGGTTTATTTGTTCCAAAATTCACAAAGCCAGTTTTTTCACTTTATATAATATTTGGCAAATTAAAGTTTATGATAAAATTAAAATCATCATCCTTAACATTAATCATTGAAAAAAGGTTTTTAGATTTTTTTTGAGTATTGATTTATTGATGAAGCAGATTATAGGGCTAGGGTTAGGGTAACCCTTAACTTCAATTAAACTTCGTTTTATTAATTTTTTGTGTTGAAATTTGTGCAAAAAAATGTAAAATAAAAATTTAATGCAGAATTTTGCACAAAATTTTTATTTGGTTTAGCATAATATGCTACACATGAAAACATGTCTCTGCATTAAATTTTTCAATTAAAAAGCTTCTTAAAAATTTTTTGAGAAATTTAGTTTGAGCAAAATCATAAAACATAAATACATAAAACATAAAATTCAATATGCCTAATATTTAAAGTTTCGTTTTCATTTATACTCAATATACTAACTCCATCTTCTACAATATTCTTAAGTTTAACTTCGAATCTAAGAAATTAAGAATTTTTCAAATCAACCAACTCGATTAATGGTCTTAATTATGATTAACTGTCATATGCATTTAAATCTTGAGTAAAGTAATTCGGCTTTAAGACGATCAAGTATCGCTAATCATAAGTGTGTTATAGTGGTTCATAGAATCCTCGTTTGATCCAAAACATTAACATAATTGTTAGTAAGCAGCAATAAATATTTATGTGATTTTAAATATTAAATATTTTTATATCTTGTTTTAATTAACTTTTAATTTTATTACTTATTTTAAATACTTCATTTTATTACTATTACTAATTATTAGTTGAATATAAATTAGAGTTGTATTTTGTCAATAGTTGTTGTTTTAAATCTCACTCTTATATGATTTAATTAACACTAAAGTTGTGGCCAGACTAAAAGTGTAACAAATGTACCTTTCTCAACATGATCATACAAAGTTTTTAGAAAAGTAGAACCTTTCCTGTTTTTTACCACATCAATGTAAGCTTTACCATCCTTTCCTAGACCAAACATCCAAGATCACAAAACAAACATCACAAAAATTTAGCTCATAACAAGTGATCTGAAAATCACGAAAACATAAAAATTAGTTAAGTCAGATATTCTGCATTTTAAACAAACATAAATATCAATAATTGAATTTAATAAAATTAAGCGCTAAAATTCAATTTTACTAACTTTTTTTTTAATATTTGCCAAAAAAAATTAAAATCATCATTTAAAATCTTAATTTATTTTTGTTTTTATCTTTTAATTTATCAATTTTCTACAAACAGATTCGGATATCAAAAACTAAAAGATTATGGGCGAAAAATGACATACAAAAACAATGTATTTTTAAAACTGACCGGGAATCTGAAAAAGAAAGTTTAATAATTAGTGTAATATTAGAACTGAAGAAAATCAAAGAAAAGACTTGCATTTTTTTTGAAAAGTTGTTCAAGTAGTCCAAACTATTAGTAAGATTTTATTTTAAATTAAAAGTCTTATTTTATTACTATATTTTTTTCCTTATATAATAGATTATAATTGTCTTAAGTATTTATTTAAATTCTTATATTTTATTTCGGTAAAAAACGGTACTTTAAATCATTTAGCTTAAAATTTAATCATTTATCAAAATTTTATAATATCGATTGAACAAAATTATTCGATTGACTAGTTTAAAAAGAATCTATGTTTTCATTTAATTCTAAATTAACCTTAATTTTTATTTGTCTCTAGGTAATCAAAATAAAAATTACAAATATTTGCTTATGAACCAAATTTAAATATTTCAATATCTTGAAAAAATAGAGAAGAAAAACTTAAGAAAAAATTTTGGCTTCAAGCAATCTACAAGTTAAAATCCTTATTCTGATTTTTGTAAGCAATTCAAATAACTTTTTATATTTTAAAAAAATTTGTAAAATTATCAATAAAAATAAAATTGAAAAGCCATATAATCAAACTATTCATATTTAAGCAGTTAGCTTACCCTGATTTTTTTTTTGATTTGGAAGCTTTCTCTCCAATTTATCATGTAGCTCAATCGGTATTTGTTTTAAATATTTGTCGCACAATTCCATTACGGAAACTTTAATTGTTTCTTCAGCATTTTCATCTATTTAAAAAAACAAATTAATTAATTTATTTATTTCAATGAACGCCTTAAAGGCGATGTAAAAAAAAAATATATATAATAAAAAACAAAGTCTAAGTCTTTTCTAATAAAAAAAAATTATTTTACAAAAAATAAAAATCGATACTTTTGGCAAATTTAAATGGCTTTGGCTTGTCAAATCTGGCTCTTGGTGAACACAAATCTTTTGAATCCCAAATTTTCACAACTATTTCATGATCAAAAAATTTCAAAAGACTCGATTTAGTCATGTCTAATTCATGACTTAAAAAAATTGCAAAAATAAATAAATTAATTTAATCTTAATTTGATTACCTTATACTCCAAGTAGCCCATATTTTGTTATCATTTTCCCACACTCGAACAACTTTGGGATCAAACTTTTCCGGATAGATTTTAACTGCCGATTTAAAAGTGACTAAATCAGCAGTGTACACAGTGTCAGGATCGTCCGGTATCAGCTGATATTCAAATCTGTAAAAGTGAATTGGCTTTGGACCTTCTGTAGCCCGTGGTTTATTTATCATGTCACTAATAAACGAATCCTTTTCTGATTCTTTTTCGGCTGGAAAAGAGGCCAATATTGTTATCTTAAAATGAACTGTGTGAATTTCTTCTTCATTTTCGTTCATTTCTTCGCTATCAACACAATTTTCTTCAGATTTTTTCTCCTCTTTGTCATTTAAAGAAAAATTGTTATCGCTTACAATAAATTGATTGGCACCGAACTGTTCTTGCTCATCAGACTTTTTCTCATTTGAATGATACGAGCTAAACGTGTCCACATAGTTTAAATCGTTTTCATTTTTCTCAAAATTTTGTCTGTTAGTCAAATTAAACTCGGATTGTAAAAGCTCTGAGTGATTCTGATCCGTCTGAAAGTCACTCATTGTGTCGTGTAGACTTAACTAGAATTTAAGAGAGTATGGCCCTTTAATATCTTAAGTAGAGTCTAAATAAATTTCATTAAAATAAACTAGTCGCGGAAAAGAATGCTTGCCGGCTAATTAAAGCCTTAATTGCATGACTATAAAAGGTGTATAATAATTAATTTATTTTGAAAATTTCTTTTTAGAATTTAGCCCAACTCTAGCTAGTTTCTCGGATGCGGAGAAAAAACTCAATAAGTTAACAAATCTTATAGAATAGAAAAGAAATAAACAGGTATCTATGGAAACAACAATGCTTTTTAGGTTTTAGTAAACGTTTTTTGTTACAAGAACAAAATAAAAAAAAAACAAATAATTTGGAGAGAAGTTTTTCTTGAGCGTTAACTTGATTTATTGGAAACGCTATCCGAGTGGACACAAAAATTTACTGCCAAATAATTTACTACAGATGATTAATTTTGTTGACTTAAATTGAATTAAATTTTAAAAATAAATATTACGTAAATTAAAATTAACTCAAATCAAAATTTGATAACAAATTAAAGCGTCTACTTGTAAGAAAAAGGTCAAGCTATTTAAGAGTTTTTTTTTTTTATTTAAATGTTAAAACTGGATCAATATTTAATGAATGTTTGATGAGCTAGATTTTAAGAAAGCCAATAATTGTTTACATTTGGCTCTTGAAATTAAAAATTGAGAGTACTGAAACTAGTAAACATATGATGATGTTTGGCTCTTAAAAAAATGCCACTTAATCAAACACTCGAAAATTTACAAAATATTTTTAATAATGTTTTATATTAATTTGTTTCTATTAAAATTTACGCCAATCTGTTCAAATGAAAATTCTCTTAGCCCAAATCATCTAAAGCTGTTTATTTGAGTAATTTTAATTTTTTCAAAGTTAATTTAATTTTTTTGTTTTGAAAATTCTATAGCAACTTTTGATTAAGTTAAATTATGTGATATGCGAAAATTTTAATTTAGCTTTTTAATTGTGGTGCGAATTTTAACACATCAAAGAATTAAAATTAATCTCTCATTTATTTTATCATGCAAGTTTAAAGCAAAAATTGCTTTTCATAATTTTGAGATCAAGACATAAATATTATTTTATTTATTTATTTTATTTTAATTAAAGTTTAAGTCCCATGGACAAATTGAAATGATAAAAATAAAAGAGAAAAAGGAAATGGTCAGTTAAGTATCCATTTTACAATTAAGTAAAAATTCAGTTTGTTATATACAAAAAAATGATTAAGATTATTCAACATACAATATTCTATTAAATAAAAATAGTATTTTATCGAGTCAGTTGGTCCAGAGTTGCTACATTCGAGGCACCATTCAATCAAAGGAATACTGAATGCTAAATCGTATTCAGTACAATTTATATGAGTCAGATCTTCTACTTTTGATAACTGTTGATAATTATTTTGTTCATTGAAAAAAAATTTTAAATCTATAAAAGTTAAATCTGAAAATCTTTTGAAATTCTTGGCATGGAACTTAAATGCTTTGAATTGAATTTAAATGGTGAAACATTGAATTTTATTAGAATCTACAAACAATGTCAGTGGAAAATTTTTTGATGTTTCAAAATTTTTGACTTTTTTATCTAGTTTATTTATTATTTTAAATGGCTTTGATTAGTAAAATATCTTTCGTAAATTTTGGTACAAGGCTTGTTTTTTGATTCAGGGCTTCTTGAGTTTTCAATGGAGACATCAATATAGTCATTTAAAAGGGGAGTGATCAATGAATTTTTCTTCATTAAACATATTTAATGATTTAAGTAAAGACTTGTCGAGCGTATGCGAAAAATACGCAGATGATACAAAAATTTTTAATGTAGTCACAAACAAATTAGAAGCAAAATCATCACACAGAAGATTTAAACTAAATAACAGAATGGTCAAATAAATGGTTAATTAAATTAAATCTTAATAAATGTAAAGTAATGCATATTGGCAAAAAAACAATGAATACAAATATTATTTTAATGATGGCGACAAACAAATCGAACTGATTAAAACATACTTAGAAAAAGATTTAGGAATCCTTATTAGAAACAACTTGAAATTTGAATATCAATGTATAGCAGCTGCTAACAAAAGTAACAGAATGCTTGTTATATTGAAGAAAACTTTTAATACACGTGAAACTGATAAAAGACTATATACTTGTTATATTTGACCATACCTTGAGTATGCTTTACCGGTCTGGTCATCATATTTATTAAAAGATATAAAAATATTGGATGTTCAACTAATAGGTTAACTAGAATATCTAAATTAACAAGATATTTAAACTATGAAGAAAGGTTTTTGAATATGGGTTTAACTAGCCGAAAATTGAGACGCATTAGAGATGATTTAATCCAGAAATATAAAAAGCTACATAAAATGAATAGTATAAACTGGTATAGAAAGCCATCTAATAGAAATGAAAAACAATATATGATGAGGTAGAAAAAAACATATTAGGAAGCTACTAAAACATAAGAAAAGAGAAGGTCACATAAATCAAATTTTTTTTTTAAAAACAGATAAATAAACATAATTAAAAATGAGAAAAAAACATAAATTTGTAGATTTCCGAGAGTGTTTTTTTTACTTAGCTTCCAAGATTTGTGGGACAGATTCACTCTATCGTGACATCTAGAACGAATAAATTCAACTTGGAAACTAAAGGAGACTTTTGGTGAAACTTAGTTTCAAGAAAGAGTGTGTGTATGGAATTTACTTGCCAAAAAGCTTTATGCTTAGCTTGTTTTTTTTGGAAGGATTACCAGAGAATATTTTTTAACTACACTTGTCAGGGGACATTTTTAATCTCCACTTTTGTAACCATCGTTTTTTTAAATTAAATTAATGAGAAAATATTTCTTGTACTACAAAAATAATCACTTTTTGTTGAGAATTTTGTTGAAAATATTTTTTTTAATGTTGAGAATAGTCGATTTTGTTTAATTTTATTTATTTTTGATTTTGTCAATTTTCTGGTCTTGGAGAAGACTAAAAAACTGAATAGACAGTTTGTCACATAGTAAGTTATAAATTGATTTTTTTTAATTTAATTAATGAATGTATTATTTTATTTAAAGAAAAAATTTAAGAAAAACAAATTGTTGACGAAATAAGCACTTTTTGGCCTTGGCCGGTCTGCCAGCTTTAGGTTTCGGAGTGATTGGTTCAATGGCATAGTAGTCAATGTTTGACTGACCACCAAAGCTATAATATGGAAACAAGAATAATTTTTAAAAAAGAAAATACAACTGCATCTACTATTTGGCCAGTTTAATCTATCCAAATTTATTTTGCTTAAACCTTTTTTTAAGCCTCACCCAATTAACCGCAGGAGGTAAAGAGGTGACTAGAAAAAACTGGTCTAATTCGGTGAGCATTTTTGGAGTTTTTGAATAAAATGAGTGCGAAATATGCAATAAAAAAAATAGGTCACCCGGTTAGGCTCATTTACCATAAATAAATAGATCTTGATGATTTCAAAGACTCCTTTACAAATCAATGATTGATTGAGCGATTGGACAAATTGAAAGCTTTTCAATCGACCACAAGAGTTTTAAACTTCATATAACAATATGGAATTATTTGATATTATTATTTATTTCAAAAAAATATTAATCATATCATACAAAATCAAACTTAAACAAAAAAAAATTACTAATTTAACTTCTCTTGGTCAATTTTCTATAATTTTTATAAAATCCAAAAAGAAAAAATATAAACAAGGCTCTTAATGAGTGTTTGAATTTTTTACCACACAAAGAGTATAAGAAAAAATTGACTGAATATGAAGTAAAATACAAATTAATTAAAACTTCATTAATAACAAAATCTAAATTTGAATAAACACTGCTTTTTTTTATTGACATGTTAATATAAGAAACTAGTTTGGACAATCTGAATGGTGAATTGAGCAACAAAAATGCAAAAGAAACGATTAGTAGCATTTTTGTTACGTGTCTTGATGCATATTTATTTTGTCTGCTCAAAGATTTTTTTTTGCTTGAATCATTCTGGCCCAATTTTGTCTCATTGAATTGAATATTTAAGGACTCTCTTGAACATGAACGTTTTTCATTGCGTAGAGAAATATTGGAGCCAACAGCCGTTGTGCCAGTATTTGAAAACTCTTTATTCAAAATATTCTTTTTTTGATAATTGGAAAGAGATCTACAAATAGCCATATTCATTATTGTTATTCCAAATGCAGGAATAATTAGTGTCAAAAATGAGTCCAATGTATTATCAATAATATACACCAAATTGGTATAATTTTCATTGACACCACAAATTTCAAGTTCAACAGACACTTCATGATCTTTTTTGGCCGATGTGTCATAGAAAAACAGTGAAAACGAATAGACTATACATGAAAATACAATCAAGCCCATAGTCAATAGTATGATTGTTTTTTTGGAGTTAAGTAGGTTATTAGCCAACTTAAGAGGGTTTACCACTGCCATAAATCGCTGAAAAGTAAACATTGTTGTGAATGCAGCAGACAGAAAGCTGCATATATAGGAGATCATTACCGATGCTTGACAAATGTAATTTTTGTTCAGGATATTAAATCCAATTCGAGTTATCCAAACACAGGCAAGTATGATGTTATAAATCAGATCGCTAATGGCCAAAAAGCATATAAAAAAATTGCTTGAATTCATTTTGAAATTGTTTTTTATGTTATTGCTTTTTTTTTTTTTTGTTTTCTGATCGTAGATTTTTTGTAGATTTTGTAGTAGTGTTAAATTTGGATTGTTAAAGTTTGCTAGTTTCGACTCAAACACAAATATTAGAATAGCTAGAATATTTCCAACGATGCCAATTGATACAATTATAGGCAAATAGTACAAGTTAATTATGTCTCTGAGTCCTTCAAGTTTGACTTTCAGGCTGTCTTCGTATGTCTGGTTAATTTGAGAACTTTTGAATTCTTCCATTTTTCAACAAAATTGAATTATTTCATCATTTAAATCTAAATTTAGTGTTTATGGTTGATTTTGATAAGATAATTAATGCATAAACTGTGCTAACTGATCTGAAATATTGAGAGAATATATATAATTTTTATCCTAATAAAGTCTATTTAAATAAAAATCTCATTAAGTCTAGCTTTTCTTAATGCTTTTTATGCTGATTAATGATTGTTTTATTTTTAATAATCATCAATTTTAGAATATAATATGGGAAGAAAATTTTTTTTTCTTAATGATTTAATGTAAATTTTCATTAATATAAAATTTCTAAAGAAGTGCTAATTAGTTAAATTTAAATAAATAAGAGTAACTCTTTTAAAAAAGTTAAAACGAAAAATTTTAGCAGTCTAGTTTGTGTGTAGTTATTAAATTTTAAACTTCTAAAATTTTGTTATCTTTTTAATTATTTAAGTGAAACAAAAAGTAACAAGTTTATCTAAATTTTTTTTTTATCCAGAACTAAACACTTCATTTATTATTATTTAATTTAACTTAATTTAAAAATGAGAATTATTTTTAATTAAAATCTTCTTTCTGATTTTTTTCTTCAATTAAAAATTTCTAAAATTTTCAAGTGCTGGTAAAGCAACAAATGTAAGAACAAGGGTAGCCTTCTCTATAGCTTGTCCTTGGGAATTGTTTATTGTCAGTGCATATGATAATTAAATATGTTATTGTGTCTTATTTCCAGAAACGAGCTTAATAAGAATATGTGTGTATAAAAATCACGATTATGGATGGGTTATTTTCAAACACTACAGGGTTACCGGAAACAAAACTTTGATGCATGCAATTAACACCATCTAGGCCATGTCCTAGTCAAAACTTAAATAATGATTCTTCAAGGAAATAGCGAAGACAATCGAAAAATTATCAAATAAACCAATGAAGTTTCGATGAGACATTTAAATCCTTTTTTTTTTAAATAGAAGGAGTCTTTATTTGAAAGATCTTGATCATATTTTACAATTATCTTTGCACTTTATTATTACGAATATGCCAGCTTAGCATAAAAAGGTTTTAATGAATTAAACAATTTCAAAAGTGTACTATTTAAGTCGAGATTTTTTAAAATATATTTAAATTAATACCGCTTAATTACACTATAAGATTATAAAGAAAAGTAATCTATTGGCTCGCAAGTTATAAAAAATTACAAAAAAGTATTCTTTACTAAATTAAATTTTTGTTATTTTTATATCTGGCAATTAAGGATTCGTTTCCTATACATAATTTTTTAACATGATATACGAAATCTCTTTTAAGGGACCGGTCAGAAGTAAATTCATTTGATCTTCAACATAGGAATCATCACTGGTTATTAGCTGTATGATAATTTACTAGCTCCTTTTTTAAATTTTAAATAATTTGCCTTCGAGGCCCAATTTAACCAAATAACTTTTTCCGCTTCCTTTTTTATGATTAAAGGTAAAACGAATTAAAATTCAAAAAAGACTTTACTTTAAAAATGATTATTTGAGTTTAACTAATTTTAAGTAAAGCTAAAATTTCTTATTTGACTGGGGTTAAAACTTCAAAGATGTGTTTCGGTCGGTTTCCAGCATCCGTCTAATCTTCACTAAAAAAAGCCTTTAATTTTAATGCAGCAATAAAATACATCATTAGAGAAATTAAATTTTTTTTGTTAGAAAAATCAAGATGGTGCAATAGAATTGGGTATCTTGGTATCAGGATCATCAAAAATCGTGGTTCACAACAAGACATCTAAGACAGACAGATGAATTTTCTATCAGTCTGAGGACGTAATTAGATCTAATTAAATGTTTTATTGTTATATTTCTATCAGGCTTCCTATTCAAGGATTTACTTTTCTTTCTTGGTTAGTTCATTGAAATTATTTAACTTCTTAAAAATTAAAGTAAATTAAAAAAGAAAAAAAGAATAAAAAAATAAAATTAATGGTTGAATTTTGAAATTTTAAAAATAAACTCGAAATGAAAATTCTTCATCATTTACAAAGATTAAAGCAAATTTAATGTTTTTAAAAATTAAAAAATCCCAAATATTCTCCGCTTATACATTGTTAAGTATATAAAAAAAAACTCAGCATTTAATTTAATATTTCAGGCACTTAACTTGATCATTTTCAAATAAATTGTTTTTAAATTATAGAAAATTCTCCATTCTAAGAATTAGTTTAAAATTTCTAATTTGAAAATATAATAAAAAAGAATAAAAATTTATGTTTGTCTATCCAAATAAGTAAATTTAATCTAGTAAAACATTTAAAAAATAAAACGAAACTCCTTATTTTTATGCTTTACAAATTTTTTGAAATAAACTAAATCTTTTACAACAGAAAGGCTTCTCTACTTTTAATCTCAATCCAAAAACATATTTTAATTCTCAACAAAATGAAATTTTAATTGAATCAGAAATCAAAAAGATAATTGATCATTTAGAAAATTAAGAAATTCTCAGAAGTTTGTCTTTACTTAATAAAAAACAATAAAAGTATTTAGATACTCATTATCTTTTAGTGAAAATAATTATTTTACAAATGAAGGTTTAAATTTTTTCGTTTCTACAAAACTTTATGAATTTTTGATTTTATCAAGTGAGCTATATAGGCCTTTGGGAAGAATTGAGTAAAAATATAAAGTTATTTTTCCCGAAAGACAAGAATTTAGATTTTAAAATTATATTATTAAAATAAATTGTTTCCCGATGACTATTATTATCATTGATTTTTAAAAAAAATTTACATTATATTTTTTTTTTAATAAATTTGTTTTTAATTTGAATGATTTTAATGAAATTGAAATCATTTGAAATTTTTTTTTGAATCTAACCTGGTATTGTATTGAGAAGAAAAAAATTTCAAAAAAAAACTTAGTCAAAAATAGAATTAAGGAAAACATTAAATTTTTAATTTGAAAAAAAATTGAACTGTTTTTCAAACTAGATTTTTTGCATCAGTCAATGTTAAATTGAGCAAAAATAAATTTGATCATAATTATTGTTGATTATTTAATATATGGAATTTTGAAAGAAATAATTTGAATAATAAAAAATTTCAAATATTAAACTGAACCAAAGAAAAGTCAATTAGGTGTTTGTAAAATTTTCTGTTATTATTATACGGGATTTCCTTATTTTTTAAGAAGAGAGCATCAAGATATTTAAAAAAACAATGTTTATATAAAAATTTGATGAATATTAAAAATAATTGTGAATTTTTATTTTTATTAATGCTTAAACAGATCGAAATAAAAGGTTAGCTAAATTTAAAAAACCAAAGGAAGTAAAATCTATTTTTAAAATTTACATTCAACTTTGCAAAAAAATAATTTTATTAAAAATTAAATTTTTTGAACATTTTAACTAAATTAATAAGGAAATTTTTTTTAATTTATCCAAAATTATCAATAAATGATTTATAAGAAATATTTTGAAATATTTTTTAATTTTGGTATTTTTTTATTTTATTCAATTTAATGAAAAAAATAGTAGTCCTAAATTAAGGAGTTAGAAAATAAATTTAACAGATTTTTTTAAACATTTTTTTAAACAGATTTAAGAAAAAAATATTAAATTCTTGTATAATTAAAAAAAAAAATCAAATACAAACAATAGTAAATTAAAAATAAATTAAATAAATAAAAAGTTTTTTTTTATGTTAATGAAAAATTTTCTTATGACGATATTTTGAAGAAAAACAAAAAATCTTTCTTTTGTGAATAATAATTGTCAATTCAGCTTTATTTAAGGGTAAAACTATCAAAAAACTCTAAGTAAATTAAATAAATTTCTTTAATAAAAACTATCATTTGATTTGGCTTATTCTCAATTTTATTTTGTAAAAAAAAGACTTAAATAAGATATGACTACACTTAAAAAATAAAGTATCGATCTAAACAGATTTTTAATTGATGCTAATAATAATTCACTACTCATTTACCATTAAACATTTAAAAATAAGCAATCAATCATTATCAAAATTTTCAGATGATTTTATCTAATTAAAATGTGACTTTAGTAATTAGTTTAACTTAAAAAAAAAAAAAATTTTTTTTTCAGATTTTTTATTTACATAAAATTTTATAAATGCTAAGATTCAAAGCATTACAATCGAATTTAAAAAATTAGAGAATTAATTTATTCAGAATGAAATTCAATATATGAGATTAAATACAAGATCAAGAGTGAAATAGAAGAAGCTGTCGAACATACACTTTTTTATGTAGTTTAAAAATCTAAATATCTATATTATTATTTAAAATTACATAAATATATAATTAAGTTAAAATTCGACCTAATTGATTCAGTTTTTTAATTTTTTAAGAAGAAAAAATATTTGATTTCACAGATTGTGAAAACAATAAAATTCTGTTTTATCTAAAGAATCTAAAGAATTAATTAAATTGATAGAAATACTTTCTTTTTTTTATCTTGAGATAATTTTTTATATTCAATTAGCTACTTAGTACAGGGTGCATAAAAAGTAACTTTCATAATTTTAATTTTAATTTTAACTTATTGTAAAAGAAGGTTTCAATCAAAATAATTTTGTTATATAACTGAAAAGTGGGAAATTATTTTACACAATCATTTTTAATAATGCGACTTACTCTAGAAGAAAAAGCCTTTATTATTGAAAAATGAAAGGTTTTTACAGTTTTACGTAGATCTGGCGTCTTTCTAAATTTCTAATAAATCCTCAATCATCTATAAATAAATTAATAGAGGAAAAAAAAACTCAATCATTTGATATAAAATAGATATTTGCTTAATTTAAAAGCTTTTTATAAACCTGCAAAAATGGGCAAAGTAAATTTTTTTATCAATTTTCAATTTGTAAATATTGCAAATAATCCGTATAGCCGAGAGGTCTGCGTATTAGTCATTCAAGCGGGGGTCGAAGGTTCGATCCCCGCAAGGGGAGAGAAAATCTTATGAATGTCTCTGTAGTACGGGGCGCATGTTTTAAAC
>VANL01000601.1:0-27991 GCA_006352455.1 Brachionus sp. 'Tiscar'
AAAGTTCGTTTGGACCATTTTATAAGTGCAAAAAATGGAAATTAGTGTATGCGTCTCATATTTTAAATAATACAAAATGTTTTAAGAAAAATGTCTACAAGCATAAATATGAATTAAAGCAGACTTTTATGGTCAATTTTGAAATATCTAATATTCCAAATAAAATTCTAAAAAAAATACTATTTCCCAAAGAAATTCAATTAGTTGTCAAAAAGATATTGACACAAAAAATTTCTGCAAATATTTTTTTAAAGCCGATGCCACGAAAGTATGCTAAAAAAATATGCATTTGATTGATAAAATTTTATAAATTTTGATTTGAACTGATTTGATCTTAATTTTTAAATAAATTATTTTAATTTATTTTTAATATTTGTTTATTTAATTTTAGTCCATTTCATGGAATTTAAATACAAACTGAACAAAAATATTTTCTTTTTAGATAAATTAAAATTAACTACAATAAAATATATTTTAAAAATATACCGCAAAATATTTTTTTAGTTTTAAAGAATTTTTAGTTAATTTCTAATTTTTTTTTTGTAAATTAAATGAATTTTATATCTTATTGATTTTTGATTTTTGTTCCTTTTTTTAAATGAGAAAAATTATTTTTAATAAAAGATGCAATAAAGTTTGGTGATTTTTTTTTGCAGTATTTATTTACTATTTTTTCTGGAGTCTTTAAAATTATTTTATTTAAATATTCAGATAGAGTTGAACTTGGAAAAAAATATTTAAAAAAAAATTTAAAACTGCGAAAAGGAATAATTTATATAAATGCTTATTTATATAGAAGTAAATATTGAAATCTTCTGGAAAGAGATGAGAAAGAGTGGAATTTTTCCAATGATGTGTTATGCTTCCAGTATTTGGTTGATGACCGAGCCCATCATTTATTTAATTTTGCTTATTTTGATAATCTTATGTTACATGCTTTCATTTATTTTCGATCTAGAAATCTAAAATAAATCATTTTTGCAGTAATTTTGTATTTAAAATATTTATTTTGTATTTTTTGGTAACATATTCAGCTTAAAGAATTATAATTTACTTTTAGTTTTTCAAAATTAAAGTATTTTAAGATACATTTATAGTTTAAATAAAACTTGAACTAAATAATCACATTTTTGTAAATTTATGATTTTGAAAATCTTAAAAAAATTGACAAGACAAACACGAATTTAAAAAAATGAAAAAATTCATAGGGTCGTTTAAATTTTTTTCTTTCTCTCCCATTGTAAAAAATTTCTTCTTCTAGCTATGAATCAGAGGATTACAAGTTTTTTTCCCGTTTAAAAATTCACCGTTTCTAAAGTTTTTCATAGTTAAACAATTGAGCAAGTTGCATTTAAATTAATAAATTTTTTAAGTTTTAAAAAGTTTAGTCTTAAAATTATAATCCTAAATCATTCTATTACAAATCAAAGCCTAATTCTAATAGATACACAGTTAAAAGATGCTTAGAATGCCTGTTCAGGTTTAAGGATCTGAGGAACCTAAAAATTAATTAAGAATTTTAAAATTATAATAAATTTTGGAATATTGAAAAATATTTATTTTTAAAAAAAACTCAAAAAAAAACACTAAAAACAATTACATTGAAATTCAATGCTTTTTTATTTGGTCTAATTTTTTAATTTTTTAATTTTAAGACGAGGAATTCTTGTTTTAAATACCAGAATAAACAGTCTTTTTTTATTTTTAATTATTCACACAAAACTTATAATCAGCAAATATTAGGATGCTCAAGAGTTTTGCAATTTGTATTTATATTTACAATCTATCGATCCAATTCAAATATTAGCTCAATCAATTTAAACCAGCCTATACATTTAAAACAAAATATTTAGAATACAAGTCTTAAGTTAAATTCTTTAAATACATACTTTAAAGTGACTTGAATTTTTTTCTTTATAATTTGTAAAAAATCATATACTACCATAGAAATAATTTCCATGGAGCTTTGAAAGTCAGTTATGTGTTTTTTTTTCAGAATTCGATTTGTTGTTTGGCGTAAAAATGTTAATTTTTTATGTAAATAACACTCAAAATGATAAAATTTTATTTTATAATTAAAAAAGAAATAATTTAATTGCTGTGAATAAAGAGATAAGGTTTAGTTGAAGTTGCTTTTTCCTGCAATCTATACTCTATTCAAGCTAATAAGAGCGTAATGAATTTAGATCTCTTTTGCAGACATGAGCATATTTAAAAGTTTTTTCATATTGAAATCGTAGTTTCCTTCTCACTTTTGCTCGGCTAAATCAAAAATAAAAAAAAACTCGGTAAAATTACCGGTCAAATGACCTGTATTTGCAGCAAATAGCTAAAAATCAATAAATTTTAAGTCAAGTGAAAAAACTTGACCATTTGAGAGACTTTCAATAGAAAGCGAAATTTTTCTTATTTCTCAAGATAATTCCAAATTTTAATTTGAACTAAAACAAAAACTAAAAATTAAATAATTCATATAACTTACGGTTTCTGTGACAACAGTGATGTTTTTTTCATAGGATTCCATCTTTGCTTCTAAACTTGAAAATCGAGCAAGGCTTTTGGTAGAATTTTTTTTATTTCTATTTTTTTTAGATATTAAACAATTATTTATTGTTCATCAACATTTCGTATAAATGACGGGTAAATATTTTTCAAACAAATTTTTTCGGATACTAAAACATCTTAATTCTAGCTAATCGGAAGCTTAATGAAATATTGATCAGAGATGATGGTTTTTCTAAGACCGAAATAACAGTGTCTAAAGGCGAAGTAAATTTTAGCAAATATTCTCTTTCCTTTTTTTCAATGAATTTCTTTAATTTAAAAGACTGTTTTGTTTTGTCCTAAAAAAAGCAATGAAAATGTTAGCCTGGATAAAATTTGCCTTATTCAAGTGGTCTATGATGACAGTGGCGATAAATTACGTCCTGTAATCGGCGGATACCATTTTGAAAATATTGAAGCTAAAATACCAATTAAATTTAAAACAATTGGAGAGTTCCTGTTTTCATTAAAAGATCATCTGAATAACCCTATACCATGCAAGATTAAAGTTGTCGAAGAACGTCCTTTAAATTTAATCATAGGCGAGGATGGTTTTAGTCCAAAATCAATCAAAATAGGTACAAATCAACAAAATTATTAGTTTTTTTCTATTTTTTTTGCGTTTATAGATGAAGGCATGTCAATTAGATGGTCTTGGTCAAAGCTGTCCGTGCCTCATACTATTTTTGAGTCGAGTGTTTGCGAAAATCATTATGCACTTGAGCGCTTAACACAAAAGTAATTTTCACTTGTTTAAATAAAAGATGTTTATTTAAAAATTTCGACTAGTTTGGTAATTCCTAGCTTGACAAATGATTACACAAGAACATTTGAAATCCCTGGAGTCTACTACTTTCAAACCGAAACAAAATCCGGCGATAGAAGTGATTTGTGTGTAGTTGAAGTTCAACCTTCATACAGGTTTTTTTTTTTAAATATAAAGAAATGCAAAACCAAAGAAATTTGGTGATAAATCTTAGAAATTATAAAATTTAATAAGATAGACAATTTATTTAAATAAAAAAATTTTCAGTTTAATATGTATCTATGTAAAAACCTTGGTGATTAATTTTAGGAAAGTTTTTTAATTTAATTTTAGATTTTTTGTTTTTAGTAAATAAAAAAATGTAGGTTTCAAAAAGTTTATTAGCAGTTCAAAT
Organism: Brachionus sp. 'Tiscar'; assembly: GCA_006352455.1. Classification (NCBI taxonomy): domain Eukaryota; kingdom Metazoa; phylum Rotifera; class Eurotatoria; order Ploima; family Brachionidae; genus Brachionus; species Brachionus sp. 'Tiscar'. The sequence goes on from VANL01000601.1 coordinate 3,705, forward strand.
AGGTGTTTTGTCTAAAAAGCAACAATAAAAAATGTTTTTTTTTAAATTTTACAGTACTTAATTTTAGTTTATGGCTTTTGAAATGGGGGTAAATCTGACATGCGTATTAAAATTGTTACATATCTTAAATAATGTAATAAGTTAATAATAAAGAAAAATAAAAATATAGAAACAAAAAATTACTAAGACGGAAAGTATTTTTTTTTACCTTTTTATTTCAATTAATTTTATATCACTTTTGAACAATTTTTTTTAAACAAAATCTAAAAACAAAAAATTTTATAATTTATCACTCAAAGGATCGTCGGTGTCAATTTGACACTTTTTCACAGATTTAAATTTAATTATTTAGTTAACGATCAATCATTTTTACATGTTTTAGTATTTTTTATAAAGCTTTGATAACGGTCTATTAAATATTCTGCTTTTCTTTACTTTTATGGAAACATTTAAACAAAGCTTTTGTGAAAAATAGCCGGTCCTTTGAGCGTTAATTATTAATTGTAACAAAATATTTTTATTTTAATAAAAAAACAGAACAAAAAGAGGTTAATAAAGGGGTAGAAAACCTCTCTAGTATTTGAGTGTTTTTTAAGAATAATATTGGATGTCCTCTTGAAAAAAAAGAAAAGAAAATAGAGCACAAAATGAATAAAAATAAGTAAATTTAAAACAAATTTACATTTACATTAAAAGACATTCATTCAAATAGATAAATATCTCTAGTCGAAATTTAACTAACCGATAAATTTTATTATATTTCTATATTTTATTTATTTTTTTTAATCAAAATTATTTTTGTTTACCTACAAGAATATTTTTCTTATTTTTGATCATTCTTTAATATTTATTTGCTTTACTTTACCTTCAGATTAAAAATAATCAAAATTATAGTAAAAATAAATTAAAAATAGATGTAATGAAACACAGGGTTAAAGGATAAATATATGTCTATACATCGGATGACTCAAGAAAAAAAGAGGAAATAGTAAGATATCGATATTTCTTGATTCGAACCCTACTTTATATTCTTCCACCAGTCTAAGGACCAATGGAACCGAATTTCTGATTTGAAACTGTTAGTAGTTTATTAAAAGCTTCGTGATTGATAATGTTAGAGGGAGTATAAAATTTTATTTTTAGGATAGAATCGAGTGCTAAATTTTGAATAACTCAAAATCTTTTGATATAAATTTCTGAAAGAGAATTTAGACAAAGAAAAGTGATGTCTAAAATAGATCCAGTTAAAGACTTGAAAAAAAAAGATCATGTCAGTTGGAAATCTCCACTGAATTTCTCAAGCAGAATTACAAGGGGCCATCCATACAAAATTAAAAGAGAAATAATTGTGTTCAACGGTGCAACTTCTTCATAAATCTTGTGGTCAATGATTGGAATATGTTGAGAGCGGATTCAGTCGGAGCTCAATCGGAGCGATATTATTAAAACGAAAATAGATAAATACTTTAAAAATATAATTTTCACATTACCTATAGTCAGATTTACGCATTTAATGCGTAATAATAAATTGTGTTAAATGTTAGGGCTCATTTTTTATTTTCTATCATTGAAGCAATCATTAATTTATTATTAAATTTTACACAATTTAATTTATTTCCATACATTCTAAATCAGAATCTGTTTTTTCTTTATACCTAGAAAAAATTACTGAACAAGACTTTTCAACTGACATCTTCATTTTCCAGTTTCAAAGCCACTTACTTTATAGATTAGCATTTTTTTCTATGAAGAAAGTGAAAAAAATCGTCGGTAAAGAAAAAGAAGTTTTCATAAAAAGGTTTTAATTTATTTAATTTACTTTTTTATGAACATCACTAAATTGATCGTTTATATTTAGTCTAAATTTCTTTAAATCAAGGAACGATTTAATCCAATGAATTAATGTAGAGATGATCAAGTTTATAAGCTTATGAATTAAGCCCTCATTTCAATCTTTATTTCAACAATGTATTATAAATCAAATTTTAAATTTCAATTTTTTAAAATAATAAACAAATATATTAAAAATTTTAATTTGATTTGATTGAGAACTAATTAAATGATATTTATAACTATTTGATCAATAATTTATTTATTAAACTCGCAACTTTGTAGATTATTAAAATAAGCTTTGACAGAACTGTTCAAAAGCAATAGAAGAATTTCTTTCATATAGGGAATCAATAAGAATATTTTTGAACTTGGGAGTCTTGAATTTTGGAAGCCATCAAAAAACATTGTTCGAACTTTTAAGGTATTTTATAAATACATTCAATTTTTATACATATTTAAAATAAAAGTAAATTTTATACCAAGTTAAGTATTTTTTATGTTCAATGATTTAGTTGTTAAGAAAAAAATATTAGATTATTTTACCAACCTTTTTTATCGAGATTACTTTAAAAATAAAAATAAATCAAAAAGAAAAAATATACTGATTCTTGTTGTTAAAAAAGAGAGCATACAGTAGAACTATTAGACAATAAATTTTCACCGGCAAGACTTACAATCGATGAAGGAGATGTAGTTTGGTTTCATTGGAATAGGTTAAAGGTAAAGTAATTTTTTTTTTGTTTTTTTTTCACTATTTAATTATTTTCAGTGCGTAAAAAAACATTGTATTTACCAAATTCACCTACCATCACCAGAACATCCAGCAGATAGAGCCTATTTAGTAAAGATTAAAATTTGACAAAAATATAGCTAGTTTTTTTAATTTTTATTTTTGAAAGCCTGTAAAAAATGGCTTCAGATGGAATATGCCAAGCAGAAATGGAATGGTTTGCCATAAATTTGAAAAGCACGGAGTTTATTATTATGGAGATATATGTGATGATGAATGCGCGTCGTACATTGGCATTGTGGCTGTGAAACCCAAGTTTGGTAATGAATACCTTTGTTATTCAGAAGAAAGCAAAAAATTCGAGCAAAATGTATTGACTATTGAAAGTGGAGATTTTATTTGGTTCAAATGGCCAAAAACTGTTCCAACTAGCATAAAGCTTGATGGCACAAGCTTAATTTCAGATAAACGCAAAAAAAAAGCTTGCAATGAAGACGAATCGCATAAATATGACTTGTCTTCTTTACAAAAATCAGGAGTCTATGCGTATAAAATAAGTTCAGCAGGTTGTTATTATTTTAGTGTACAGTCGGACAATAGCACATATTCAATTACTGTTATTGCCTCATCAGTTCAAAAAGATCACAAAGTTGTTATCTCAGATTTGGAAGCTAATCCGAGAATACTGAACATTTATCCAGATGATAGAGTTTGGTTTGTTTGGGACGATACCAAAAGACCCCAAAATGTTAGACAAGTAAATCACTCAAATAAGCATTTACAGGACGGCTTTCTTAGTGGATCTTTGATGGAATCGCCAGGCACCTATGTTGAATCGTTTTCTACCACTGGAATATTCTATTTTACAAGCGATAATTTCAAAAAAATTCTCGGAGCCATAGTTGTTGTTCCGGAGCCAACAATTCACGTTATTCAAGTAAATGAACGAGAACTGTCGCCAGATCCAAAAGTCGTTAACCAAAATGATGTTGTCATTTGGAAATTTGAATCAGATCAAATAAATGATTTAGTTCTGATAAAAAAAGAGGAAGATATATTTTCATATACAAAAATAGCCAGGAATATTTTGCCAAGAAGATATTTGAGTTTTGCTTTTAAAAATCCCGGTACATACCATTTTGCTAGTCCTTCTTTAGACACAACTGTAAAACCGGAGTTCTATGAAAAAGTCCAAGCTCTTGAAGTAATTAAATTTATTTTTTGTTTTTTAACTTAAAATTTAATTTAATTATTGTTAGAAAACTGTTTTAAGTACTATTATTGTTGATAGCAAAGAAGAATATAATACAGTTCATGTTGATGAGGATGGATTTCATCCAAATGTCATAAATATTGAAGTTGTAAGTTAAATATTTAAAAAAAAAATTTTTCAAAAACAAAAATTTTCCTTTTGAAATTTTAAAAACCATTTTGTATTAAATTACCAATTAATAAAAAAATATTAACAATTAAGCTACAGACAAATAGATTTTCTTTCTATTTTAATTTAAATTTTTTGTATAGAAATATTCGCGGTGAATTTTCATAAAAAACAATTGCATTTCAATTGTCTGTAATAAAATAACTTGATAAAAACTATTTTGTAACATAGCTTTTTTATTAGTGCCAAAAAGACAAAATTAAAAAATCAATAAAATTGCATTTAATTTTTAATTTTAAACCAGCTAATTTTTTTGCTATTAAAAACTTATTTAAAGGGCCATAGTGTTTTGTTCGATTGGCAAGATACAAATCAATCTCATAATATAATTCATGTGTCAATGGCGGACGACAAAGTACTTTAAAAAAAGAATAAATGCAAATATCGATTTTGAAAATAAAATCATTTTTTTAAGAATGTTCTTAAATCAATTACTGGGTCTAATGCTTTTAATTCGGGTTCAATGGTTCCCAATGACAGTTTTCTTCATTATTTTGAAGAAGAAGGAGAGTATTGTGTAGTGTCAGAAGGTGCACCGGGAAGCTATTGTATCGTTCGTGTTTTAGTTAAAGCTCATAAAGCCAATATGCCAAAATTAGTTGATCAAGATTTGCTTTTTGTTAACAAATATCAAAGAATTGAATTAGAATGTAAAACTTCTGATGCTGAAATTCACTATACACTAGATGGAACAGCACCGAATAAATTAACTAAAGTAAAAAAAAAACAGACTTGTATAATAACCAAAACAGTAAATCAATTTTTGGTCAAGTCATATTTTGTTTTTCTGTTCTAGTCATGAATTTAATTAGCTAATAATCATGTCCAATTGATTTTTAAAACCATTGTTTTTTTTTTTTTATTCTGCTCGCTTATGTTTTATATTTGCAACCATTGACTATCTTGCTAAAAAAATTCTAAGTCTTTGGCTCCAATATTCAACTAGTTGCTTTTAAAATCTTTTAGCTTTAAATTTTTCAATTAAGTCACATTTTATAGTTCTGTCTTCTAAAATTTACTTTTTACTGATTTTCCTCATAACTTATGTAGCGAAATTCAGAGATAATTTTGGTTACCTTTCAATGGAGTGTATTAAAACTTATGATGGCCTTTTTCAGATGTTGATTCGACACTTGCATTGTATGTTCTAAAATAGTTTCACAACCCTATTTATATGTTTCAGACCCTGCTAAAAACAGATTCATTCTAATTATTTTTAACACCAGGCTCAACATCTATAATTTTTTTCCTGAAAAATCATCCATGGTTATTAGTGCGAGAACTGATAAATTTTGATTGAATAATAATTATTAATTTAATTATAAATTTTAATGTGATTAGGTTAAATATTTAATTAAAATATTCAAAAATTAAATCAAAACACATGATTTTGATACTTTACTTATAAAAAATAAAATATAAGCTCAAAAAAAGTAAAACCATATGTTTGTTCAGAATTTTGTCTGGTTTATTTTAAAAAAAAGTGGTGTTTTAAGTAATACCTAGGACTTCATACGATTCAAGTGAAAAAATGTGTTTTTTGGCTTTTTTCAATAAAAAAAATTACCACACCCCTTTAAAAAAAAACAAAAAAAAACACCAAAATATAGAAAATGTTATGCTCTTTCAGAAAATATATGATTTTTAAAAAAATTCATTAAATACCTGTGTTAGAAAGATCTACTCCTTTTTAAAAGGTTAGTTTTTTTTAGGATCCCTGTAAACAAATTTTTATTCTATATAGATAACATTTAAGTTTTGAATTTCTGGAAATTAGGGACAAAATTTAAACATTAATTTGTTAAAAACAAATTATTACAAAGTCTGATCTGTCTTTAAAATTAACTAAAACAAAATGATCTAAAATAATTTTGAGAGCTAACTAAACATAGATTTCATTTTATCGATATGCGTATAAAAGATATACGATATAAAAGTTCAGGTATCTAATTTATTCTAAGATTAAATTCATCTGAATAAATGTTGACTTTTTACTTATTTTAATTGTATAACTTGATTAAAAATTAATTAATTGTTACTTGAGATCAAGTCTTGTAAAAAATTTTTGAAATTTAAAATAAAATTTTAGAGATACAATCCAGAAAAAGGAATAATTATGAATGAAGAAGGTATAAAAATAATCAGAGCTATAGCTTATTCAAAAAAATATTTAACCAGTGATGTATTTACTTCTAAGTAAGCTTGGAAAAATAGCCAAAATAATTATAAGCATACATTCTTACTTTAATAGGCGATTTTATGTACAAAACCAGCCTGAACCAGAGCTTGATTCATACAGAAATATAGAACCTATTGATCAATCTTCCGATCTCGATTCTCAATGGTGGAAATGTATACCAAAGATATCATTCGACCATGTTGGAGTTGGTTCTTTGGAGATATATTGGGATAAAGTTTTGGATGCAATGCTTCCGTATATTAGCCATTATCAGATATTTCTCAATCAAGTTTCGTATCGCAAATACATACCAGCTAATGTAAGCAAAGTTCTCATCAAGGGCCTTGCAGGAAGTCGAAATTATGACATTATGGTGATGATTTACCCCAAGGATAAATCACTTTTACCACAACAATCAAATAAAGTGGTAAGTTTGGGTTAGCAATATAAATAAATTTTTAGACTTTGATATTTTTTAAAATAAGCATTAAAAATTGAAATTTTTAAAATTTGTTAGTCAACAAATTAATTGAAATTTCAAAGTTAAATAATTTACTTATTTTAACATTATTTATTTTGGTAAATAAAAATTCAAAAATATAAAAGGCTTACTCATCACCCAAAGTAACCAATTTGGGCGGTCCAATACTTTCTGTCAAGTCCAGTCGAAACACTGATCAAGTCACTGTTACGTGGTTATCAATTGAATCGTTTGAAAACTTTATTGATTATTATGAACTGCTGATTGATGGAGAAGTCAGAAAAAAAGTATTCTAAAAATTATTAGTCGGTTTTTTTTCATAAAATTTAAAAAAAAAAGATTAACTATTCACCTGGAAGACACAAATTGACGATTGAAGGCTTTGTTCCAGAAATTAAATATTCTCTTATTTTAACAGCTGTTCGTAAAGATAAAGGTCTACCATTGGTATCAAATGAACTTGAACTAACTCTCCCACTCAGTGTGGACCAAATAACGCTTCCAGATCCAGCACAAAGATATTTAGAAAACGATTTTTATGATGAATATATAGAAATAATTGATTTGGATTCAAAGAGTATAATTAAATTTCATGAAAGTTTCTGAAATTTTAATTTTCTTTTTTCAGGTGTTGTTCATAAAGTGAGTTTTAAATTTTTTTTTTTCAAAATCTAAAAATCAAATAGCCTAATGATCAGACTCAAGAACAAAAGTATGTACCTTACTTATCGTACGATAATTATATTGTACCAAATACGGACTTAAAAAGTCCAGATAATATCGATGCCCACTTTGAAGAGGAATATTTAGTAGGGAATGAAATTTTAGATAACTTTTCTTGGCCCGAGAATCAGGTTCAGATTGATAACAATCAAGATGAATTTATCGTAAGTGAATAGGTGTTGACTGCATGAAATTTTGTAGGAATGGATATTGATGTGCTATCAAGATATCTCTTATTCTTAATGTTAAAGCTAATATTTTTTAGGCACCTGAAGTAGTTGATCCAGATTCAATTCCTATACCTAAAATAACAGTTTCACATCCAGAGAGTGGTAGAATTTTGGTTCAATGGTATATAAATCAATCAATATCAAAGCATCTAGAATTGACTCATTTTGTAATTCTCTTAATTGGAAATGAATTCAGTAGTAGACTTAAATCAGATGCAAGGTGAGATATATTTTAAATTAAAATTAATTTTTTTTATTTTTCACAATTATTTTTTCTTAAGACAAAAATTAATGATCTTAAGATTATTGATTAAAAAGGGCAATAAATTAATTTTTCTCAGAGCTTTTACATTATTAAATTTTAATTTTATTTAAAAAATTTTTTATTTTAAATTTTCTCAAATAAAAATTATCTTTTTGATTTTTAAGCTATGAATGTAAAATTGAAAAAGATGGTAAAACAATACCTGGAGTTCAACACAGTTGGATAATAAAAAATAAAGAAAATACTGAAAATAAATTTATTATTGACGGAATTTTGGATACTTCATTGTATCAGTGAGTATATATTTTTGATAAGATTAAATAAAACTAAAAAACGCAGCTGAAAACAGCTAAAATTATTTGATTAAAGCAAATATTAGGAAAAAAATTTTTTTTAAAATGTTAAGCAATAAATGTTACGATAATTTTTTTTAGATTTCACTTATTTATCTTTACATTTTTTAACGAAATTCATTTTAAAAAAATCAAACTTTTTATTAATTTTTTACTAATATTAGTTTATGCCTGCTTATTGCATAGAGAATTAGTGATAGAAAAAAAACTCTGCGACCCATATAGCAGTAAAAAATTCGTTTTGAGCAATTTATCTTGTTTAGCTTTAAAAATAATTTTTGTTTTAGAGTTAATTATTTCTTCAGACAGGCTATTTTTGACAATGATAACGATGCATACAATTTTCGACATCTTCTCTTACTGTGCTTTTGGGTGTTTACTAGTGTTGGGTACCGTCAGTGGCGGCCACAGGACCGCTAAAATTTGATGTTGGCCGTTTTGATGGCCGGGTATAAAAAAAAACTTTTAAAAAATTTCAAATATCATAATTTAATAGATAAAAGAATTGAGTACAAGAAAAATTGTTTAGATGTAGAGAAAAAGCAAATTTTCCCTCGCGGCCATCTAAACGGCCAACAGCATCTTTTGGCGGTCCTGTCTTTCAGTGGCCGCCACTGACGGTACCCAACACTAGTGTTTACCCAAATTGTATACTTGATTGGGAGAAAAGCTCATTTTATTAATAAGTTCACTTTCATAGCCATTTATGATTTTATAGATTTGAATTAAATCACCTCTCATTTTCTTACTTTGAAATCAGTTAACTCTAACAACTCATTTCTTTTGTGAAATTCGTAGTTACGAAGGAAAGGGATGATTTTTGTTGCTATTCTCAGAAATTTTTCTAGCCCAACGATTTCTTTTTTTAAATATGAGTACCAACGACTTATTCTAAACTCTAAGTAAGGCCGCACAAGCGCTGTATATAGCATTCTCAACAACTCTATATTTAAATATCTGAAATTCTTTGCTATCATTTGTCCGGTCCTGGACTTGTTTTACTTTGGAGTAAAGTATTGTCTTTTACATCTTCTACTATTTTTGAATCATCAGCATATTTCTCGCATTTATTTTTCACAACATTGAAAGATCATTGATAAATGTCAAAAATAGAATCGGTCCTCGAAAGACCTCACATCACTTTATAAGTTCGATCAGGGTATGGAGATTGGAAAAAAAAACTAAAAAGAGATTGCTATTTTCAAAAGCTTGATTAATGTATGAATATAAAATTTACAGAATTTCATTATTAATATTATTTTTTTTAAGTAACGTTATATTTAGAGATATATGATAAAAATTGAAATTTTTTAAAATATTTGATAATTATAAATTATTAAAGAATAACAGTGAATGCAGTTTACAAACAAGTTGGCACAAATGAAATTAAAGAATATATTAAGTCATCAAACACACTACATTACACACCATTGGGTTCGCCTCATCCCCCAAAATTGAGAGTAAATTCAGTTGACGAACAGACAGCTCTAATTGAATGGATTTCAGAGTCATATCCAAGACAAGAATTCATAAAAGGATATCGTTTATTAGTCAATTCAGAGCAAAGTGAATTATTTGATAAAGATTTGAACAAATTTATGCTAAAAGACATGCAGCCTGGCAAACATTATTCAATTCAAATTATTACTTTGACTGATTCAGTGGTACCACAAAGCAAGCCATCAAACCCAATAACACTAGTATGCCCATTAAGGCCAACACCGCCAATAATCTCTCAATTGCCATCAATCAGGCCAAACTCAGCAACAATTGGATGGAAACCAGTCGATCCAAAATCTAATCAAAAATTTGATCGCATTGTTTCTTACAAGTAAATATAAGGAAAAAATAAAAAGCTAATTTTTTCCTATTTATTTTTAGGATTATGGTAAATAAAAAATTTCATGGAGAAATTTTCTCTACAAACTCTAGTTCATATTCTTACATGATTTGTGATCTAATCGAAGGAAAATTTTATGATGTTCAAGTTTATGTAATTTTTAAATAAATTCAAAAGAAGAGTTCTCAATTTCATGATATTAAATTAAATAAAAGGCATATTGTGGAAAAACTCTGAAGCATCCTACTGATGAAAAAATAGTTAGCTGTATTATTGGTAGCGAGCCTTCAAATACGTTATCAGTAGCTCCTACTGCTCCTCCAGATGCAGTCCAACTTAGATTGGCTTCGATTAGTACTGATGGAGTAGAACTATCATGGTCTTTTCCGCAGCAATATGGCGATGCAGCTTTGTCCGGTTTTCAACTAGTCAAAAATGGCCGTTGTCACGGTCATTTAATACCTAGTGATCAATCTTCAGTCAAAGTTACAGATATGGAGATAGGCGAAACAGCTGAATTTCAACTTATTTCTCTTACTAATCATCCAGTCGGTAAATACACATCCATTGAAAAACATCCTGATTATTCAATGGATCAACCACAAAGGCAAGAGCTTTTTAATAAATCCCAAAATGCATCGATAGTTCGTTCAGATTATCCTGCATGCAAGATTAGTTCAATTCTAACTGTTAAATATACTAATTTGGTCAAACCAGTGGTCAAAATATGGACCGAAAAGGTAACTGGTTTTTCGGCTATAGTAGCCTTTCAGACAAGTAAGTCTTATTTAATTATTTATTAGATATAAATTTTTAATAATTAAAATTCTAACTCTAACATATTAGGCGAAATTAAGATTGGTAACAAGAAAAATATATTATTCTTATCTTGTATTTAATATTTGCATGAAATTTTGTAAATTCATAAGAGTCTAGTTATGCATGCTAGTAGTAGTTTTTAATTATTTGAACCCTTAACATTTATTTTAAAAAAAATTAATTAAAGCCTAAAAGAAAATAAATCACACCGAAATAGAATTTTTTAAATTGACATTTTTAATAAAAAACAAAAACTAAAATTAAATTAAAAAAACTTTTTTTCAAAAGGTCTAAAAATTATTCAGCAAAATGTGTAAGCTAAAAAAAAGCTTGTATCGCATGACGAATTTTAGATCTTTTGAAAAAAAATCTTTTCAAGTATTTAGAATTTAATTTTAGTTTTATATTTTTTGTTTTAAAATTCCTGAAAAGAGTTATTCAACTGTTTACCTACAATTGATTTTCAGAAGGTTCTAAACTCAAATTTTTGGTGTATGTCTAAGGTTTATTAACTACACCGGTAGCACTTTTTATTTAGAGCAAAAGATACTTGTTTTCCTGTTGATACAATCATTAAAAAATTTGTTATATTTTTTCATTGTGCTTTTAATCTGTGCATGTGTTCTTAATTAACTTTTTTTTTTAAAAGGCAAAATGAATGAAAATTTTGTTGAACCAGATTACTATCTTGTGAGCTATTGGCCTGGAACAAACCCAAGTGATAGAAATACAAAAACAATTAAAACAGAAAGTAAGTTTTATGAAATTATTTTAATCTTTCATAGATAATATTAGTTTTAAATAAAATAAAATACTCATAGTTTAATTTAAATTTTAAATTTCAAATACTTTTTTTATTAGTCAAAAAATTACATCTAATTTTGGGGAAACTTCGCAAGAATTAAAAAAAACTTCTAAAAAATGAGGCAATAATCAATTATTGTTAAATTGATTAAAATTACAATTTTAATAATTTTTTGAACAAAAAGACAATAGTTTTTTTTTTTATTTTGATCAGACTAATTTTTGTATTTAATTAGCATACTTTGAGACATTTTGAAATTTTAATACAAAAATTCTAAAACAAAACAAAAAAAAATTATAAAATTTGTTTTATAATACTTTTAAATAGCGTGCAATTTTGCAGACTTTCGCATTAGGCGAAACAACATTTGTTTCACTTTGTTTCATTTGAAGAACAAATTATTGAACATTAGAATAAATGTTATAATTTTTTTTCGTTTTGTTTTAGAAGTTATGTATGAAATTTCAAGCTAAAAATTTTGGCTTATATTTTTTTTTATAGAAAAAATATTTTTAAATGTAGAAAAAATACTTGGGAAAATAAAAAAAAATGTTAGTTTTTTCTAGATCTTCCGTGTTTTCGTCTCTCGGTTTGACCGTTTTGATTTTCTGTTGATCGATTATTGCAGTCATTTCTCAATATTTGATTCGACGTAGTCGCTTATTGAACTGATCGATGGTTCGATTTTGGTTTCTATTGGTCTGAAAACGTCCACATTTAAAGGACCAGCTGAATTTCTCTCAAGAGCTGGGAGAGCCTTTTTCTACGGCCTCTTTTAGAATTTTTCTCAATGTTAAGATCTAGAGTTGAAAATTCTAATAATTCTAAGTGATATCCAATACCAATCACATGCTTTCATATAAAATATTTTTTCCAATATTGATAACTGCAAATACTCAAATCACAAATCTCATTATTTATTTCGATTACATGCATTGAATCACTCCAAATTTTATATTCATTGTAACTGTCCTAGGTTGATTTTTGAAAATACCCTTTGTACATTTCTTTTGTTGTTTGTTGATCATTCTTTGACGCTGTGACCATATAAACTGTTCGTCCTTTTTGAGTAAATTTTACTATTCTTTTTTTCAAGTGCACCCATTCAAAGCCTAGAAACCATTCGTGAATAGAAACGATGGGCTTTTTCGCAAATTTTTGAAATTCAACCAATTTTTTATTAAGTTTTAATGATAAATTACTTAAGTTTTACTGTTTTAATGCATTTTTATACTCATTTTACATTTAATTAAAGTTATCAATAAACTGTTAATAAGTTGTTTGTCAATAAGTATTAAGTAATAGTTTTCTTAATCGATAAAGATGAGAATAAAGGTTATTATTTTTTTCTATTAAAAAAAATATAAGCCAAAAATTTTAATCTTTCAAATAAAATCAGTTAAATAAAATAAAATACAAGTTTTTGTCTAACATTTATTTTGGGTAGCCATTTCATTTTTTTAAGGTAAAAATAAACATGATGAAAATGAAGTAATTTAAAATTTTATTGAAATTATAACATTTACATCTACAAAAAGCTTTTTTTAGAATTTGAGAGAAGTGATATCAGGATTAGGTTGGAAAAATCATTCTACTTTTTAATAATAGATAAAAATATAAATTAAATAAAAAAATTGATAATTTTAAAAAGATTTTTTTTTAATTTGAATTAAAATAATTTTTTGTTTTTTTTAGAGGATTTTGTTCGCTTGAATAATTTGAAACCATCTTTTGTTTACACTGTTCAAGTGGAATCGCGAAGAGAAACTAAACGGTTGGAATCATCAAAATCGAAATCAAAAAAAGAATATAGATATATAATCTATTCAAAATCAAACCTCTTACAATTTCAGACTGCAAGTCCACCAGATCCACCTACTAACTTGGCTGTCATATCTACAACATGTCATGCAATAAAAATTTCTTGGTATCCACCTATTGATCATGGCTCAGAAATAATTGGTAATAAATTTTTTTTACTTTTATTAATTTAAATAAAATATATAAAATTTTAATTTTTAAAGCCATCAGAATCGATTGTAATTCAATAGGTACAAAGAAGCCACTAAACATCTTCAAAGAATTAACTCCCGACAAGAAAAGTTGCATCATTGACAATTTGTCTGAAAAAACTAGATACAAAATAAGTGTAACAGCAATTTGTGAAGAATATTTCATAAACCACAAAATAAAAGAGTTGAAACAATTGCCAAAATTTCATCTTGAATCTATGCCATGGCTACCAAGCGCTTCTATTGAAACAATGACTTCAGGCACGGACCCGGCTAGTGCAGTCAAATGCAAATTAACACTCGACTCTTGTTTAGATGTGTGTTGGAAATCGGCAAAGGTTTATGGAACAAATAAATTTATAAGCCAAATTTTGTGTTATCAAGAAATTCACGAGGAAAAAATGGCCGCACAAATACCGCTTCCTTGCAATGTTAGAAATTTTAAAATAGAAAATATTAAAATTGGAAGTAAATACAAAATATGGATTGAATCCGTGGTGATGATTAAATTGAATATAGAATCAGATTCAATGATTGAATCAGGTGAAAATCACTATAAAGATATTAAGAATTCAAGGTGTACTAATGTTTGCTCCGAGGCTCTAATATTTCGAGTTCCTGCACCATGCGAGCCTGCTATTGTCAACTTAACTGGATATACTAGTGACTCTATTGAAATTTTCTGGGCTAAGCCATGCATGTATTCGGAGCACAAAGATCCTGACAATTCAGAAGAAAATCTCTTCTTATTTAGACATCTCATTGGCTATCGAATCGAGGTTAATGGAATAAGACAGCGCTCTTTAACTCCAAATGAGAATTTTTGCATCTTGACAAAATGTAAACCTCAAACAACCTATAATATTGTTGTTATAGCTCAAACATGTCTAATTTCGTCCTTCGAGGTAAAGTCCAATACTAAATTAAATTTTTTTTTCCAGCAAAAGATAACGATTAAAAAAAATATTCAGGTTGACTTGAATTTTTCATTTTTAAAATTTGCAAATTTTATAATGAGAATACACAATCAGATAAATCATACAAAATTTAGGAAAAATAATTATTCTTGAGCTTTAAATTGTTTTTTTAGTTAATGCCATAAATTAAATTTGAAAAAAATACCTAAAATACTACTATATAGTCAAATAGTTAAAATAAAAAAGTTAATAATATATAAAGATAAAATATGAAAATTTATTTTTAACTTAGCAATGTTTAAGAGCAGCTTCTTCTTAAATAAGCTAGGGTTGTTTATTATTCACAGTTTAAAGTGAAAGTCAAATTTATGAATTAGAAAAAATAAAAATAAAAAAAAATTTTTCTTTAAAATATTTTATAAAAAAGACAAATAATAAAAACTCTTAAATATTTACTATATTTATTCTTAAATATTGGCTATGGTGTAGCATTGATAAGGCTGTAGGTTTAATTGACCAATTTTTGAAATAAGTTCAAAGTATTTTTGGGGTAATTTGAGTGTTTAGATTACGTGGTTTATGGTTTTAAACCAAATCATTAGTAATTTATCTATTACGTTCTCGTTTAATATACAGTGATGTTCTGGATTTAGTAATTTACATAGAAAATAGTAAATTTCCATCATTTTACTTAAATTTTTGTAAACAAAAAATGCCCAAAAGTTCAAATAATTTGGCATTCTTTAAAAAAAAATTATTTTTTTTTTTATTTTTTTGAATGTTTTCTTTCAAAAATATGTTTGTCGTATCCGAAAATCACCGGATCTAAAATCAATTTAGTCTATGTGGAACGAATAAAATTTGTTCACACCTTTTACAATTAAATTGATTCAATTTTTTTTGAAGATATCTTTGAAAGTAAATATTTTAAAAATAGCAAAAATTATCTATTTTTTAAAAAATGCAAAATTAGTTGAATTTTATGGTCTTTTTTTTTCAATAATTTACGTAAAATGCTTGAAATTTAAACAAGTCTGAAATAGCCTATTAACTTTGTTTGGAAATGTACTGTATTTTTTGCTACATAGCTTTCTCGATATTATTATTATTATTATAAAAAAAGCTTTAGCAAGACTAGCTTGCGGAGACAGCCTACATGAGAGGTCGCCTATGGTAGCTCGTTGCACATAATGAGATAAAACACTGATAGAAATATACAATAAAAATTTAGGGTTTAAAAAGTTAGTTAATATTTTTTGATTCTTCTAGTTTTTTAAACGAATAAGCATGTCAAACATAGTTGTTAATTATATAATTAGGCATTCGAAATTAAAATTATATATTCTTTTTTGTTTTTAAAAAATTTCCAAATTTTACTCAAAAATTCAAAATTCAAATTTTTAATTTATTTAATAAAATTTTTATATAAAATAATTTTTTTTACGTATTTAGAGAACAAATGACATTACCGATGATGAAATAGATATATCCGATATTGATGAGTCGTTCTCAGATCCACTTCAAGTTACAACATTTTCTGATAATGGAGAAACTTATTTCATAAGTTTGAGAGGAAAATTTGAAAAAGTTATGGAAACTGATGAGCCGAATTCAATTGGTCGCATTCGTCTCGATTGGGATATACCCACAATAACCAATATTGGCCAATTGAACGTAAATTGGTTGTCTATTGAAGAAAGCTTGTCTAGAAGAAAGTCGTTTGATCCTTCACTAACTCATTGCTTTATTCCAGTGACCAAATCTAAATGCATATATGAAATCAGTCTGGACGTAGTGGCAGATAATTCCAAGATATTGTTTACAACTGATAGGCTATTTTTAGAGATTCCTGGGTCTCCAGATCCACCGTTTATTTGGCTTAAAGAAAAAAAGGAAAATGCGATTGTTTTACATTGGTCGGAGCCTCGAGTCTATCAAAACAATCAAGTAGACGGCTATCAACTGTACTTAAATGATACAAAAATTGGAGCCAAAATTGACAAACTAGTTCAAATAGCCAATATACCTTTAAAAATGAACCGTATTTTTAAAATAAATATTCAAGCTTTGAGCTCTTCTGGTGATTATGAAAATTCTGAATTGTCCAATAGTTTACATATAAGTACAAGTCCTTCTAAATCAATCGAACCAGTCGAGTCAGTGTCAATGCATCAAACGCATCAAAAAGAGATTTTTGTTGGCTCCAACCATGAAGTAGAGTTGAGAAAACATTATGAAGGTGAAAACAATTCGGACTATTTTGAACCTAAATCATGTATTCCCGTTAAAATTTCCAAAATGGGTCAAGATTACATTGATATTGACTGGTCTGGCTATGTTAAAGACAGCAATTTAATTAACGAGTACAAAATTCAATGGCATTGTTTGAATTCCAATCAATATAATGAACACAGATGTCCAGCCAGTGTCACTTCGTACAGGATTAAAAGACTCGGAAGTGGAATGCTATATTGTATTAAGGTATTTGCCATTAAAGATACAAATACCTTGGTAAAACGTTCCAAAAACATAATTTTACAAATGAACGCTGCTCCTGATAAACCTTCTATTAAGTTGAGGTAAGATTATTTTATAAACAGCATAGAACTTTTAACAATTCATTAAACAAATATGAATTCTATGCTGGATTTTTTTTTAATTTTATTACAAAATTCTCCTGAAAACATAAGAAAATAAAATAATAGCTCATTTTTGTTTAAAATGTCATCAAGATTTTTTTGCATTCAAGTCCTTTTATCGAGTGCATTTAATAATTTTAGCTGAGTTTTCGAAAAATATACAACTAGCCTCAACTGGTAAGCTAAGATAATGTTTTTTCTAGATTTTCGTCTTATTCTAAAATAAAAACATCTTATAAGATGCTTAGTTTCGAATAAAAAGATTGTTTCTGGTCTCATTAATTAAAAAAAAAATTAATTTTAGTTTAATATAAATAATATCCTAAGGCTTTTGAAGAATATTTTGGCCGACTTTTTTGAGCAAACTGATATTAAAAATAAAAATGATCAATATTTTAAATTTTATTTCAAAAGCATTTTTTTAGCTATTTTTTTAACAAAAATAAGGCTTATAATTTAAAATTTACAATTTTTTTTTCCAACTTTTTAATTTTGTTTTTCATACGTGTTAATTAGACTTTTAAAAAGTTTAAAATCAAATTAATGTTTTTTCACTTTGAAAAAAATTTTTGAGTCTGTAGAATAGTGATTTAGAGGTGTTATTAAGTGAATGTGTTTGTTAGATTTTTAGAATGTAATGAAAAAATTATTCCGTAACAAAAAGGCCTTTTTTTAAGTTTCAAAAAATTTTCTGAAAAAATTACGGTTAATTAAGATAATTTTAAAAAAATCTAGTCTTGAAACAGCTATTAAATAGTGAATTTTAAAAAGCCTTTTAGAACACTTTCTAGAAGGCTGTCATGATTTCAAATAGTCATTAGAATAACAATGAAACTTTAAATTGATTAAATTAAAACATCAAGATAGACAAGTTGATAAAGTTTTGATTTTTTGAGGATTGCAGATCATAGTAACAAAAAGTCAAGCCATGAATAATCATTTAAAATAAAATATTATGGATACTTTTCAACAAATCTGATTAAATTAATAGAAAATTTCCAAGCAATTTTTAGAAAAATTAGTGAAAATAACACAAGAAAAATTGATTCAGAATTTTTTGAAAAAAATCCAAAAAAAAAATTAAGCTATCAAAACAATAATAATGTTTTTTTTTTATTTCATTGAACAAAAATAATAATGGTATTCATCAGTTTGACGATAATATTTGCAAAATAAAAAAAAGGTTTAGTTTAGGAAATAAATTAAAAAATAATTTTTTTTGTTTTCTTAATTAAAAATTCTAATTTTAACTCAAACTTCAAATTTCAAATTAATTTAAAAAATAAATTTTTAATTTTAATTTTTTCAATTATTATTATTATTATAGAGCATGTAACCATAAATATATAACAATTGAGTGGAAGTCTCCAATGACGTATGGTGAGTCGCAAATTGTAGCATACAAGCTTTACATAAACGGTAAAGTTGAAGCAGTTCTTTCTTCCGATCAGACCACATTTACTTGGACTAGAGGCTCTGCATGCGAAGATTACGTCTTTCAAGTTCAAGTAGACTAAAATTTGAAAAATTAATTAATACATATTTTATTTTTTTTTTTATATAGGCCTTAAGTACTGATGAATCGTTAGCGAGTTCTTTATCAGACCCGCTAAGAGTCACTTTACCAGGTATTAAAATACCAAAGCTTCAATCAATAGAGAACGAAAACAACTTATTGAGGATAACATGGGACGAACCAGTTATCAGTGGAGGAGCCAAGATATCCTATTTTAGAGTTTTTGCCGAAAACGAGTATTCAGGTCGTGTACAAATTCAAGGTCCCTTTGACGAATCGATAAGAGAATGTGAGTACTCGAATTTGGATGTTGGTCGGCACAAAATTCACTTGGAAATCACAGTACATGGTTCAGTTGAGCCCATATGCTCAAATCCTATTTATGTTGACATAGGGCAAAAACCGGAAGCGCCTAATCTACAAGTCCAAGTTCTTGGCCTAGCAGAGAGAAAAAAATTGGATAAAATAGCAAGCAATTTAATAAATAAAAGAGATCGATTGCTTAGAATGGTAACTTATTCTAAGGGTGAAAAAGCTAACCTACCGAGATCTATGGCTAGTCTGAGACATCTTGAAGAAGCGCTTAATGATTGTTTAAAATTACTAGCTAATTATACTGGGTTTATAGTGACAAATTTGACCTGGTCTTGTTACCAACAAAATCAATTAGTTAGATTATTGGGTTTTAGAATTTATGTTAATGGTAAACAGTATGGCTCGGACCTTAATGCTAGTGCCAGAAGTGTCAGAATAAAAGTAAATTTTTTTTAATTACTTAGTTTAAATTCTTGACTAATGTAAGAGTCAAGATATGACTAAGACTTTTAATCAGCTCATTTTTTTAATTTACAGTATTGTGAATAAGTCTAAAATTAATTATTTTTTTACAATTTATTTGGATTTGAATTAAAATAGAATTTAGAGGTTGTTTTTTTTAGGCTTCATTTTTTATTCTCTAAGATCAAAGTTGAAATAAAATCTCTATCCATTAACTTAGAGAGTTGCAGTCCTAATTGTCGTCATCTTCCACATCCCACCCCCAAAAAAAAAAATATAATCAACATTTCTCTTATATATTTATTTAGAAACTATCTAATTTTTTGTTTAAACCTATCTAATTTCAAACTTTTTAATCTTAAATTTATTAATTTGATTTTATTTTACTTCTAAAATGCTGTCTATAAAGAAGTATATTTACTTCTATAAAGACTTGGATGAAATAAGCCAAACCCAATATAATAATAATAATAATAATAATATAATCCATTCATTTGTTGTTTTAAATTGGACAAATACAAGACAAATTTTTAAATTTTGAAAATGTTAAGAAACATTTTGAATAAAACCTCTAAAAGCGATATAAACAGCCTTTATTTTATTAAGTTACATTATATCTAGTAATTTATCTGACGGTATTACTTTTCTTTGACATTCTATTAGTCTCATTTTTCGAACCAAATTTTTTTTCATTCAACTATTCTTTCTAAGAAGTGTTGGGCAAAATTCAGACGAGTCAAGTCAAAGTCGTGATTTGACTAATTAAAAAAATTATTAATTTAAAATAAAAATTTATTTAAAAAATGTTTAGTTTATTTAAAAAGTGGGTCATAAAAAGTCTAAAAGTATTTTGACTTTTTAGTTATTTTCTTCCAAAGTCAAGTTACGATTTGAACATTAACTTTATAGACTTTGACTTTTTCCCTCGACTTTTGCCCAACACTGTTTCTAAGTCTAATTCTAAACAGAGATACCAATTGACGTTCATCTTTCTCAGTATATTAAGTCTTCCAGATCTGACATAATCATAGTCTGAAAGTATTGTGAATTCCGAGAACAAAAAGAACAAAAATTCTCCTTTTATTGATAAATAAAAATTTTCAAAAATAAAATACTTTTATAAAAATACTGCAACTTTGTTTGTTACATCTTTTTTACCTGTAATAATTTGTCTTATGAAAATAAAAGATAAAAAATAAAGCATCAATTAAATTTACTAGGCCTTTATTCCTAAACAACAACCGGGATAACAGCGCTGTTTCCTCTCCAATGTCTAAGACAGCCACACACCAACCTATTTTCTTTGGTCGCTGTAAAGCAGCTACCATAGACGACTTCGTTAGTAAGTCGCCTCCGAAAGCTTGCTTGCTGTAGCTTTTTATTATTATTTTAGGTATAAAAGATGCGACAAACTATGTTGCACAAAATTGCAGTATTTTTATTTTTGAAAATTTTTATTTATCAATAAAGGGAAAATTTTTGTTCTAGAAATTCACAATACCTCGTATGAATTTGTTTTAATTTTCGAACAATAAAACAACAGTTCTTATTTTGTAATCTTTACTAATAAGACAACGTTTAGACGTTTTAATGGCTTGACTATTTGATTTATTTAAAATATTGAACCTGATTAGTTTTGTTTGTAATACCAAGTGACTATATAATATCGAATAATTTAGAAACAAATTTTTTTTCTATCAAAATCTTTCAAAATAAAAATAAAATTATTTTTTAAGCTGTCATTGGAAAAGCCAGTCCATTCAATTTATATAACCGCTTTTACTGATCGAAAAAAAATGGAGAGTCAGAATTCAAATATCGTTGAATTGATCAGTGAAAATTTTCTACCTTTCAGCTTTTTTTGTTTGAACACAGCCCATTTTAAAAACAAATCGTAAATTAGTTTAATTTAAAAAAAAAGACACATTTTTCTAGGTTTTTTCTTTTTGTTTTAGATGGCCAGAAAAAGGATGCTGTGCATATCAAGACTCATTGTCAATTGAAAGAGATTTGGTTTCATCATCTAAAGAAATAATAAACCTTGGAAAGCTCAGACAAAGACAAGAGACTTTCAAGTGCGAAGTTATTGATTTGATATCATTGAAAAAAACCTATTTGGAGAGTAAATCAAAATCCAGTCTTATGACAGTTGTCTTATTTTGGAAAAAATGGTGTCTACCTTCTATTAAAGTTTTAAATTTTTTTGTCATGTACTCCAGACAGTACTCAAACAAAGCTGATTTTATTGCCTGTCATTGTGGGAATGAAGATCCTAAAGAATTATATGAACTTATTAAAAAAGCAGGCTATCTAAATGAAAAAACCACATTTGTAAATGATGTTCAGTATAATTCAAGTTCTGAGAATAATCTAAAATCATCGGTTGACCAGTTTGATTTAAAAGGAGTTCCAACTCTAATGATCTTAAATAAAAATGGTCAAATGGTTTGGAAAGGTAGATATTGTGTTTGTAATTACAGAAACTTTGAAAATTTCATGAATCATACATTCAGTGAGCTTCACGAAACAAACTGTCCGAATGAGTCATGCGAATTGTGTTCAAGCGACTCAAGCATAGATCCAGAACTTTTTGAATTAAGAAGCGAGCAAAAATCATTGACACAATACCTAGAGTCATATATTAAGCCTACGCCTGATCTATGGCATGGTCTTGAGACACATAAACGATCGATTCCTAGATTACCCAGAATAACAACGCGACAATTGATAAGTGTACCTACAAGCGCAAGTTTGAGGGATTTTAGGCAAAAACAAGACAGAACTATCGTGTCTCAAAAGCACTTGTTTTCTACTTTTTCCATAAATAACAAATCGCGAACGGGGTCCAGTGATGGATATTGTTACAGAAATGGAAGAATTCCGATATAAATTACATATTTTCATTTATGTGTTTTTATTTTAAATATTGGCTTTAATTTTAAAATATTTTTTTTTAAATATAAAAAATTTAAATTTAATAATTAAAATTTTTAAAATTTATTTAATTAATCAAGTTAAATTTTGCCAATGTTCTCCAAAATTTAATTAATTTCTTTTTCTAATTTTGCATGATTATTTCTTTCTCCTAATTGATGGTTCTGATCCAGTAACTGTTGATTTGCATCTCGTAATTGTCGATTTACCTTTTAAAATCATTCTGCTTGCCTCCCGCAGTTATTCTGCTCTTCTTCCTTCCAAAAAGATCCCTTTCTTGCTGAATTGATTGAATTTATAATAAAATAATAGCTGAAGAAAAAAAATTGAAACTGAAGGCTTTAGGTTACACATGTGTAGGTGATTGAAACTTCTGGAAAAATATTGCAAGCTAGCAATAGTACAATTTATGCTATATCAATGTGTCGGTAAAGCTAATTATATCCAAATTTACTAAATCTTGCTCAATTCCATTAATTACAATCACGTAATACTAACCATAATTTAAAACATGGGATTGAGATATTTTTTCTTTCTCTCTTTTATTTTTTAATTTTAAAATCCTTGAAAGATTAAAATTCTAAAAAAAAAAAAGCACTAAATTTGTTTCACTAAAAGAAGAATTTTAATTTGAAAATATTTAATTTAAAATTATGTTTTGATTTAAGCTTATTTTCATGATACTGTTTAATTAATAAAAAAAAAAATTACGAACCAATTTTGATTGATTGAATCTTTTTAGATTTTATCTTTTAAGAGAAAGTTGAGTTGGTATTTTTTTCTATATTGAGAAGCAAAAATGAATTATCATGCAAAAACTTGTACCAAGTTGAACTAAATAAGAAAATTACTAAAATTCCAACAATTTTTAAAATTCCGCCGCTAATGAGCTAAAATTTTTATTAGATAATTTATTAAATTTAAGTAAGTTGAACATATTTTACCATATCTTTTGTCTTTACGTGTCCACTGGCAAAAACGATTGAATTGGCTGGAGTAGCTATTGGAAGCATAAACGAAAAGTTTATGGCCATAATTGTATGCATTAATAGATACAGAGGATCAATTCCATTTTTTTGACTCTACAATAAAAAAAAATAACTAGATAAAATTATTCTGTTTTTCTGATTTAGATTCATTTTAAATAAAAAAAAAATTATTTTTGACTTTTGGTCAAGTTTATTTAATAGACTAATTTTAGCATATGATATTTTTCTTAAATTTTTTTTAGTATCAATAGTTAGTAAGATTTATTGTTAATTACCAACGTTAATATTTCCTTCTTTAATGTTCATAAGTAATAAATAAAAATAATGTAAATTAGACGAAGAGAAATAAAAAAACTTGGAAAATTTTAGTAAAAAAGCATGTAAAAAAATATTATTTTTATTATTTATAATTTAAATAAATTAAAAAAAGAAGTATTTTAGATGGCTTTATTAAAAATTTATCTTGAAGATTGGCTTTCTTCTAATATTTATAAGAAATATAATCAAACAAATACTAAATTTCAAAATTAAACAATATTAAGTATGTTATAACTATTAATATAAATAGTTAATAAAATTAAAATAAAATCTAATTCATTTTTATTTTAAATTAATTAATTTTTCAAATTACTTTAAAATATAACAAAGCTTCTCGAAGTATTTTCATTCATAAATCAATGAATTAATCAGCTATAAAATCTAAAGTTTAGTAGTTTTTCATGTCTTTCTATATTAAATTTCTTAAATATATATTTCAAAAGTTTATAAAACACTTTAATCAAAAAATTTTTTAATTTTTTAAAT
>VANL01000602.1:0-27991 GCA_006352455.1 Brachionus sp. 'Tiscar'
TTAATAAAAAAATAGTCTTTTATTACATTTGAGGTAAATTTTAATAAATTTGAGGTACTAAAAAACTTTATTTCTTTTTTTTCCTCTACTAGAGCCATTTTTAAGGCTTCTGTTCTCAAATATTTTAATGCACATTTAAGTTCATATCTTTTTTTTCCATGGATATCATTTATTCCATTATATCGTTTTAAAATATCCTTCATGCTGTAAACAAAAGCAATTCAATATTGTAGTTATTAATAATAAAATTAAAAAATTGTAAATTGATATCATTCCAAAAAAAGATTAATTTAATTTGCTTTAAAAATTTATATTTTTTTTAATAACCCCCTTTACTTTCAAATATCAATAAAAATAAATAAAAAAATCGCAATTCTTTAATTAAATAGTTAATAAATTTTTCAGTTTAATTAAAGAATAAATAAATACTTTTAAACGTCATGAAATTAATTTCATTTTAAAATCTTCTTTCAATAACTTTTATTTATTTAGCTTAATAAAATAGAGCAACAAATTTAATTTTAAATTTAAAGTAAGATTTCTAAATTGAAAAATTTTTTTTACGTTTTTCCGAAAAAACTTTTAAAAAGATCAAACGAATTTAATTCAAATCTTAAACAGAACAAAAACAAAATCAAATATCAAATTAAATTATCATTATCTATTTATATGTAAATATATCACATTAAAAAGGCAAACAGGGTTTTTTAAATTTTTTTCTTTACCAAGCAAAACCATGAATTAATATCTCACGAATTTCTGCTTGGAAGTTCTTGCAAAGACAATTTAATGTACAAAAAGTAATAATGTAAATACAATGATTAGAAAATATGAAAATTTTTTCAAAATTATTTAAAAAAAACTTATATTTTTCATTTATGATAGTAAGAGGGCCTTAAAAATAAAATAAAAAATATCTCAATGCATTGAGATTTTTGGAACAAAAAACAAAAACAAAATCATAAAATTGAAATATATTTTTTTATTTGGTTACAAAACTTTTTCTGAAAAATCACCCAAATTTATTTTGTACAAAAATTCTTTAACTAACGGGTGTCCAATAATGCTTGTCCTAAATTTTAATTGTTTAAAATTAATTTAAAATTAATAAAAATTTTATTCATACGTTTATACGGCATTTCAAAGTTTCTTCTTTCTGTTAAGGTCTGGATAGGCTTAACAGAAAATGGACCAACAAAGCCATATTTAGCCGGGTACCGGTTAAACACATTAAAAATGCTATTAATTGTTTTACCAAAAGATTTAGAGATGTAGATGAAGCAAAAGGTGCCTATTGCCATAAATAATTGAGGAATAAATGTTATTAAAGGAATAAATTTTTTATTAATTTTAAATTAATTTTTTTAATGAAATATTAGTGTAACTATCAAGTAACGTATATATTTTATTGAGTTAATTAAGCATTCCAGCTTTTAAATGATATACTTTTTTTTAATACTTTTTAGTTTAAATTGGTGAAATATCTACCTTAGAAATGATCCATAGCCTATCTGAATAAAAACTCCCACAAAATTGCTTAAAAAAAGCCACTCATTTTATAGCTCTTATTCTAGATAATATGTGTGTAAAATTTCAGACAGATATCTAATTCTGATCAAAAGATATTAGAATAAAACCATAATTTTACTCAATTTTCACTTATTCTAGAAATCGTAAAATTTTGATATCTTTTAATCATAACTTCTGTAAAACTCATCCTAACAAAATAAGCTATGGCTCATTTTAATCAAGATTAAATTCTGTACAAACAGATATATCAAAATGATATTAGAATTTTCTAAACCACCGAGGAGAATTTTGCCAAGGATTAAACATGACACTTAGGGGCTGGATATGGAAAAAAAATAAATAATTAAATAAAACATGATTATTTTTGAAAAAAAGATAAAATTTTGTATTTGACTGTAAAATTTTATTAGTTTATCTTTATTGCATGATATTTTTTCTAATAATTAAAGTTTAGGACAAGCATTATTGAGCACCCGTTATAATAGATGTATTATAAATTATTACAAATAAAATTGTAGAGAAATTTTAGGTGATAAAAGATTTGAATTTACTGATTTAAAATTTTTCAGAACAAATTTTGAACCTAAATAAAAAAATTTATTTCTATATTAAGTAATGTTGGATACCACTTTATCACCAAAAATTTGTGTTGCCTGTTTTGATGGCCGAGTGTCAAAGCAAACCTTAAAAAAATTTTAAAAATCACAAATATGAAAATTTGACAGATAAAAGAGTTGAGAATAAGAAAAAACGCTGAGATTTACAGAAAATATAATTTTTCCTTATTAATATTTAACAATTAACTATTTCAATTTTTAATATCTATTTAAGAAAGATAACACAAAAAAATAAAAAAAAATTGCTTTAAAACAAAAAATTATTATATTTAGTATTTTACAGTGCGAAGTAAGAAAAGAGCCGAGAGGCCTTTTGCCCCCTAGCCATTCAAAATTTTATCAAAAATAATTTTTAAATTTCCTAAACACATTTGTTAAATATGACTTATTTCTTTATTTTTGATAATGTTTTATTTCAAAATAATACCATAATTAAGCCTTGGAGATAAAATTCATACTAATTTAAAATTATCTTGATTATTTAGAATCTAAAAAATGAATTTATTTTATTTTCAATTCAATACTCGAATAAAATAACTATTCAAAAATGCTACATTAGTACTCAGCCCAAAGGATAAGATGTTGAATTTCGAGAATAGTCTTCACAAATTTCTGCTTTTTCTCAAATTCAATTGAATGCTTGATTGATTTGACCATTGTGTATAAATTAAATTAAAAAAATCTTATTTTCCACATTCAAGTCAAAATGAACCAAGTGATGCATATACTCGTGATACTAACAATTATAGGTGCCACGGTAGCACTGGATAAGTGCTTTTTTGAAGGATGTCGATGCGTCAAAAACATCGACTATTCATATGATATAATTTGTGTGAATCAGAAAGATACCTTATTTCCTAAAAGGCTACAATTCAACATCACCAAAACAATTAATACATTTCTGCTCAAGCAGTACCATTTTACCGAAATACCTGATGGCATTTTCGAAGGCCTTTCCATCAGACATTTAATACTTGGAGAAAATAAGCTAAAAAAAATTGGTCCTCACACATTCAAAGGAATCAAATCGCTATCACTGCTCAAAATAATTGAAAAAGAATTTGAAACAATTGAACTGGGAGCATTTGATCCAATTAGTTACTTCTTGACTGAGCTTGGCATATGGCAGATAAATTATCAAAGTCAGACAATTGATGAGTTTTTTGCCGAATTGAAAAGTTTAAAAAACCTAAAAACTCTTAGTTTAATGGGCTATGGTCTTGAAAATTTCAAACCTCAATGGACAAGCATATTTGAATCAATAGTTCATTTAAATCTTGCTTCGAATGAAATGAGAACAATTGACGCTAATATATTTCAATCATGCAAACACATTGAATCAATAAATCTAAGCAACAATTTTATTAGCAATCTAACATCAATATTCAAAGCTTTAGAACCAGTTAAATCAAATTTGAGAGAATTAAAACTTTCTTCTAATTTAATAAGTAAATTGAGTGATTTCACAATTTTTCCTAAATTAGAGAGTTTGGATCTATCTAGCAATAAAATAAAGAAAATTCCAAGTAGTTTACTAAATGGACTCGACAATCTAAATAGTTTGCATCTTTCGCACAATCTAATTCAATCAGTGCCTGAATCTTTGTTCACTAATGTGTCCAGATTGGGTATTTTAATGTTGGATAATAACAATTTTACTAGTGTACCTAAAATTAAAGAGCTCAAAAATTTAAAAATTTTTGATCTTAGCAACCAAAATGGAAATTTAAAAGAGTTAGGAGACTTTTCATTTGAGCGAGTGAACGCAACTTGTTGCCTTTATTTAAATTTGGATGGTAATAAAATTGAAAAATTTGGTAACAAGACATTTTGTTCGAGGGTTAGTAGACTAAGTGAAATTAGAAAGTTGGATGTTAACTATAAATCAATGGCGAATATGAATCAATGTTTGTTGTCACAATTGAGATCTGATATGGCTAATAAGATCGAGTTTTATGTAGCAATGGAAATTGATATTAGCAAAGAAACAACTATGAATTGTAATTGCAGGCTAAAAAATATGTTGAAAGATTTAAATATAGAGTTTCAAGGGCCATGTTCTGATATTGCTGGTGCATGTGATATTGATCAGCAATCTTATAAATGTGGCAATGAATTTGAATGCTAGAAAAATTAATTATATTTTGTTTATTTTTGTAAGATTGACATTATTGAAAATTTATTAGTTACGGAATTTTTGAATTTTTTTTCTCAGTAGTACTATTAAAAAATATTTTTACCATTAATAAAGAATTTGAAAATAAAAATAATATTTTATTTATATCTTTATCTTTTAGGTTGAATTATTTCTCATAAGTCTTAATATGTCTGTATATATTCTTAAAGAGAAAAACATTTTCTACAAAATGATCGATTTTCAATGCATACAAAATACAACTATTAGGTTGTTAACTAAGTTTTTACGAGACATTTTTACTCATTAAAAAATAGAATAGAATATTATTAGACTCTAAAATTATTTTCTTCACTAGAAAAACACACCTCCCAATTTTGCTGGCAGCATTTTGATCCCTTGCTCGTAGAAGCTGGCTGGTTTTGAAATGAAATATTAACTGATGTCTTTTTTGATTTCTTCCAAGTCTTTTTTCAGTAATAAACGAAGTGCTGCATGGATCGAAACAAATGGTAATCTGAAGGAGCCAAGTCAATTGAATAAGCTGGGTGAGATAAGACTTCCTAGCCTAGATTCTCTATTGTGTTCCGAGTCGTTTTTGCAAAATGTGGCCTAGCGTTGTCATGTAAAAGAATCAAAATTTGCTATTCAAAATGGCCGATTAGAAAAAGTGATGTCATTTTGTCACGTTCCTCTACATTTAACTCCTAAAAATTAGTTAGTCATACAAATGATATAAATGTTACTAAATTAGTTGTTTTGAAGTAACTATGAAAATTAACTAAGTTTATTTTTTATAAATTTACTTCATCATAAATATATAAAAAAATAATCATTTAAAATGATTAATAAATAATAAGTTTAAGAAATTTATCTAAAATGCATTTTGCACTGTGAGCGGATTAAAAAACTTTATTTGTCCTTATCACAGAATTTATTATTTAACTCATAAATATCAAATATCAAATTCTGAAAAAAATTACATTTTTCTAAAAAAAATTTTTTTTAACTATTATCTAAATTGTTTTAATAATAAAGAAATTTATCTTTATCTAATTTTTAATCTCATATAAACCTGTTTACTTATTGCAATAAAATTAAATTTCTGAGATAAAATTTTATTAAAAAATGATATATCATTATGGTCATAACATACATGTGACTTAGAAAAAATAAATATTTTATCTATTTATTTGGAAAATTTAACAAACAAAGCATTTTTTTTTCAAATAAAAGATCTAATTATTTTAAATTATTTTATTTTAATTCTTAATTTTTTGATGAAAATGGAAAAACTGGAAATAGAAGAGAATAGTTTAGCAAGTGTTAAAACAGGGATCTTAGTCTCGAAAAAAGTTTTGTCCATAGTTGGGGTATCTTTCACACTTGTTTTGGTAGGTTCAATACTGGGAACATATTTTGGAGCTATTAATTCGGTCGAACAAGCCACATCTTCAATATCACCTACGACTACTCAAGCCATACAAACAAGTCCTACTATGCAGACGAATTCAGCTACACAGTCACAAACAAGTTCATCCAGCACGAAATCTTCCAGCTCTTCAACGCTTCCTACTACAACAAGTTCTAATTAGAAAAAAAAAATTTTATACTTGAATTAAATAATTATTTTTTTAAAAGCTCCTCCATTGAATTATAGATTGACTCAAGATTTAAACCCATTTTATTATGATATTTTTATTCAACCATACTTTAAAGTTACCGAAGAGCCCCATAATTACTCTTCGAAAGTTGAAATCAAATTTTTATGTGAAAAAGAGACAAATAAGCTTATTTTGCACATGAAAGATTTAATTCTTGATAATTCAACATTAATTGTCAAAGCTTTAAATGACTCATCGTTCAATGAATATAAAATATCATCAAACTGGAGTTATAATAGCATAAATCACTTTTTTACAGCTGAAATTCCTCAGAATTTTAAAGTAAACAATTCCTATATATTTACTGCTTCGTTTACTGGATTTACCACAGACGATGAACTGGGTTTTTACAAAAGTTCTTACAAAGATGATAACAATCAAACTAGGTGAAAAAAATTTATTTAAAATTATTATCTTTTTATTTAATTTAAAAAAAATTAAAGATGGCTAATCACATCTCAAATGGAATATATAGAAGCAAGAAAATCTTTTATTAGTTTTGATGAGCCTATATTCAAGTCAAAATTCAAAATTAGAATTCAACATGATGTTAGCTTGCATGCAATGTCTAATATGCCAATTAATGATTCAACATATATGTAATTGATTTAAAAATTTTTTCAAGTAAAGAAAAAAACATTTTCTTTTTTAAGCGGAGAAAAGGGCGGCTATAACTGGACCTTAACAGAATTTGAAGAAACAGTTCACATGTCAACATATTTGGTTGCAATTTTAGTTTCAGATTTTAAATGTAAAAGTGGAGTTTCAGCTTCAAGTTATTCAAATGTTGATGTAAAGGTGTGTGCTAGACCAAATGCCGAAGATAAATTGGAGCTGGCTTTAAACTCTTCTGTTGATATATTGAGCTTTTTCGAAGAATACTATAAAGTTAAATATCCTTTAAACAAACTAGGTAGGATTTTGTTTATTTTGTTTATAAAAAAATTTTTTATGAAAAACAAAATTAAAAAAAGACCATGCAGGAGTGCCAGATTTTAAATATGGAGCCATGGAAAATTGGGGCCTTGCCATTTACCGAGAAGTTTATTTTTTGTTTGATGATAAGAGCACTCAAACTACCGAAATTAATGTTGTACGAATAATTGCACACGAAATTTCTCACATGTGGTTCGGAAATTTGGTTACTCCAAAATGGTGGGATGATTTGTGGCTAAACGAAGGCTTCGCTAGGTTTGCAGAGCATGTTGGCTCCGATGCTGTACAAAAACATTGGAGAATGGTAATTAAAATTTTAAAATTTAGATTAATAGCAAATTTTAGTAAAAATATTCTAATTGATCAATTAAATTTTTTTCAACTTTTGGAAAAGATAGTTTGGAGAATTTAGGATTTAGGAGTTGTATAGCAAATCAAAAATATTTTTATGACTTGTGATTGAGGCTAAATAGAAAAAAAATTCAATCAAGTTCAATTTGAAAATTTTTTTTCTATTAATATAAAATCCGGCAAATTTTTTATTTTGAATTTTTTGCAAAACTCAAACTTTAAACTTTCTTTGCATGGGTTTTTTTTTTTTTAATTTTAAGAAACAATTAAACTAATTTTTAAACTAAAATTTTATCTAAAATCAAAATTTGTAAATAATTTTAAAGTTAATGAAATATCATCAAATATCGTATATTTTAGTCAGTAACTTTTATTAGAATAATTAAAAAATGCTAAAAAATTATATAATAATAATTAAAAATAATTTTTTCTTATTTTCATGCTATTTTGTCAGTTTCTAGCTTTCATTTTTTTTATTATTTACGTCTCCTAGAAATTTGATTATTATTTTCAAAAACATCAGGTACTGCTTTAAATTGTTTTTCATTTTACACATTTATATTTATTTATTTTTTTCTTTTGTATATCTGTCATGAGATAGAGTTTTTTCAGGTTTAAAAAAAATTTAATTAAACAAAATTAAGTTGAAAATAAAATAAAATTAAAACTAAAAACTGAAAAAACGATAGATTGAAAAAGAGAATGACAGTATTATATTGATAAGAAAACGGTCTGATACTTGTGGATTACACACAGAACCTCTGAAAATTTTGAAAATCCATCACCAATTATAACTCTCTTAGTTCTCTCACTCAAAAAGTCTTCCAATCACCAAGTTGACTTCCAAATATAAAATTATTCTCCTAAAGGTAAAGCATTAGTAGGTCTCTGATAATTCCTTCTAGAACTTTACAAGCAACAGGCGTAAGTGATACGGGTAGATAATTAACAAGGCCTAATTTACTTTCTTTTTTTGTAGATCGGCGTTACTTTTTTGTCACTTATTACTTTACCCTTATTTGTTTTTAAAATTCTTATTTCTTCATTTAACCCCTTCTGCTTCTAAGAAAAGCAAAAATTAGTTTCGTATCATTTTTTTGTTTTTCTTTATTTTATCTCAACTGATCACAAAATCAAGGTTCACAAAAAATGTGATCATTTTTTAAAGAAAAAAAATGTAGAAAATTTTTGGGATTTAAATTTTTAATTTGTAATCAATAAAAAAAAGTGATTAAATAATAAAATACATCGAAACGAAAGTCTAAATTATTTAATTTTAAAAACAAGTCTTACTTTTGATGCATTTTTGCAATGTGCAATTAAGCATCTATTTCATTCTTTTCTTTTCTATTTCTCTAGAATATTTATCTGCATTAAATTTTTCAACTAAAAAAATTCTTAAAGAACTTTAAGAAAATTATTTTTTGAGAATGATCATTAAATTTTGATCATAAACTTCAATATGCCTAAAAACTCGTTTTTTTTTAATTTTAATTTCTTGGCTTAATCTAAAAAGATTATTATTTTGCTATTAAAGAATAATATTATATATTAAAGAAGAATTAAACATTTAAGCATTCAATTTTGAATTCAAATATCAGAATAATAAAAAATTTATGAAATTTTTATTTTTTTTTTTCAAATAAATGTAAAGATTATGTGATCATTTTTTTTTGTGAGCATAAACGATCACATTTTTTGTGACCACTGATTTTGTGATCAGTTGAGATCACATAGTCGTCATGATACCCCTGATCACATTTTTTGTTGATCAATTGTTCACATAATCGTTATGACACCAAAAAAATACTCAACTTGTTTTTTTATGTTTTTCAATGGGGCTAGTCTTCCGCGTTTATTCTTAATTACTTTTTAATTTTTTCCAATCTACTCTTATTGAGATGGCGAATGCTTGGACAACGAATACAGCTTTTTTTAAATTACAGAGTGAATTGAACATGATGAGTTTAAATTAAAATAGTGATAAATTCAAATGTAATTGACATTAAATACAAAAAAAAATAAAATATTTTATTTTTATTTGGTTCCTTATTAAATCTTTTAGTTTTCTAATTACATATTATTGCTATTCAGAAATATTGTACCCGCATAATATTTGATCAAGTTGAACTAATATATTTTTTTTAGTATGACAGACTATTTGATTTGCTTTTAAATGTAATTCAATCAGATTCAACAGAAGAAACAAGAGCAGTATCCACTGATGTAAACACTCCTGAAGAAATAGATGCAAACATTAATCCGACAATCACTTACGGAAAAGTGAAAGATTATTAAATATTTTTAAAATAAAAATTCTATTCATTATTTTTATTTAGGGCTCTGCCATTGTTAAAATGTTGTCATATCTTTTGGGCGATGATACATTCAGAAATGGATTAAAAGTTTATTTTGAAAAATTTGAATATCAAAACGTAGATCAGTCAGATTTGTGGAAAACAATGAATGATGTAAAACTTAGTTAATTTTGTAAAAATTTAAAAATTAAAAAACTTTATTTTTAGACAATGAATTTTGAAAACAAATCACATGGATTAGATCTTGTAGAAGTAATGACATCGTGGACAAAACAAAAAGGTCATCCAGTTGTTACCATTAAACGTTTAAACAATACACATGTCTCATTGAAGCAAGACAGATTTTTGTTAGATGCTACAAGAACTTTAGTAAATGAGTAAGAATTTTTTTATTTAATAATTAAATTCTAAATTTAAAATATTTTAGCACCTTCTGGAAGATTCCGATTTCTCTATCCATTGAAGAGTTAAACTCAAAAAATCAATCCATGACTAACACCGTTAATTCAACAAATTTATTTGACAAATTTTTATGGTTAAATGACAAAGCTGGAGAAAGTAAAAAATTAATTAAAATTTTTTTAACACAATTTTATGAACTATTTTAAAAAGCTATTATATCCCTAAATCATACGATGACTGATAAAAATTTTTTGATTGCAAATCTTGACATGGCAGTATTTTGCCGAATTAACTATGATGAAAAAGATTGGAAATTGATAGCCGAACAACTGCTTTCAAATACACAAGTAATTTTCTAATTTATTTAAGTATTTTTTGATAGATCAAAATTTACTAAAATTAACTACATTTAAAAAAAAACTGCAACTTAGTGCAACAAACTTTGTTGCATCTTTTTTACCTAAAATAATTTTTTTGATTTAAATAAAAGACATAAAACAAAACATCAATAAGATTTAAATTGATTATTGATTTTGTTTACTTAAAAAAAGAAAATAAAGTTTTTATTTTAGGCAAAAAAGATGCAACAAAGTTTGTTGCACTTAATTGCAGAATTTTTTTTTAATTTATTTTATTTTGGTATATTTTAATTTATCAAATAATAAAAAATTTTTTGTTTTTTATTTTCACAATACCATTTTTTTTCTAATTTTATTTATTAGTTTCTTAAATAACAAATTTCTTAATAAAGGAATTATCGGCAAGAACAAGAGCCCAATTGATTAGTGACATTTTCAGTTTTTCTCAAGCTCTACAAGTCAAACCAGAAGCAGCCCTAAATCATATTCAATATCTTGAAAAAGAATTTGATTATTTGCCATGGAATATATTTTTGGAAAGAATTAAATACTACACGGCTCAGTTGGATTCAACTGAAGTTTACTATCCTTTAAAACAATATCTACAAAAATTGGTAAAACCCTACTACGATAAATTAGGTTGGATAGATAATCCTCAAAAAGATGAATGGACCGATAGGTTTTTTATTTTTTTTTATTTAATTCTTTATAATATTGGTTGGATCTGAATTAAGTGTAACATTTATTACGGTTAAAATAATAAAACATAAAAATAAGCTTGAGATTTAAAGATTTTCAGAGATTAAATAAAAAATAAAAAAGATTATTGTAGTTTATTTTATTTTAAAAATCTAGCGATAGGAAAGTTGCATTGTATTAGACTAATTTTTTTATGCTTGCACATGTTCTGCATTGTTTGCTATTGCCAAAAAAAAAGTTTAAAACTCTAAGAATATTTAAGTTTATCATTAATAATTAGATTAGATGAGCTAATTATTTAATCAATAGATTGAATTCAGTTATTCTATTAGATTCAAAAAATCTTATCAGAACATAAACTTAATTATCGTATACCCTTGAATATAAGTTTCCTTCTCAGACTCGCATTTTTAAAATGAAACAACATCTCACATCCTTTATCTCTATATCTATTTAATCAAGGAGTCTTAGAACTTTATAAAGTATATTATTTTGGCAAATTGAAGTTTATGATCAAATTAAAATGATCATGCTCAATATTTTTCATTTAAAAAATGTTTTTAAGCTATTTTAATATTTAAATTTTTTTGCAGAAACACTTTTTCAAAATTAACATTCAATGTTAAACTTAGTATTTTATAACTGCACATTTCTGCAAATATTTTCTGCATGCAGAATTATGCACAACACTCAGATATGGTTTAACATAGTTTGCTACACATGAAAATATGTCTCTGCATTAAATGTTATCATTTCAAAGACTCTTAAAATTTTTTTAAAAAATAACTTTTCAGCAGGAGCTAAAAATTTTGATCAGAAACTTCAATTTGCCATTATTTTAGCTATTTTTTTGTCAGCTTAGTGCCTAAAGTTTTCAATAAAGACATTGTTTGGGCGCACTTTTATTCTTTTATCGAGTATATTCAACTTTTGTAATTATTATCAAAAGTTTATTTTCATTTCAATGTATTCTTTAAGTTTATAAACAAAATTTTAAGACAATCCTCTAATATTTTTTTTTAATTGAAAAATTTTATTTACTTATTATTTGAGTCTTAGCATTTTTTTAAAAATATTTAAGAAATTTTTCAATTGATTAAATTTTGTATTTTGTAAAAACATATTTTTATGTAGTTTATAATATACAACACGGCTTAGTAACATTTTCAGTGGAATTTTTTGTAGCAAAATCTTAAATACCAGCCAAGTATTGTACATGCATAGATTTATTAAAAGAGATACAAACTTTAGTATAGAATTTTGCTATAAATTTTTTATTAAAAAAATATTAGTGATGATTTAAATTTTTTTTAAATTTTGTTAGACTTTATTTTGAAATTTTTATATATTTAATTACACTTTGTTAAATTATAAATTACTTTAAAATATTCAATTTCAAGATTGTTTACTGACTGATTAAAGCAAACTTCAATTTTCAAATTCTTTTTAAGCAGAGTTAGTCAAAGTCAAATTTGGTTTCCTAAATTAAAGGTCAGATTAGATTTTAACTTTTAATAAAAAAAGTTACTTTACTTTTGGCCAACTCTGATTTAGAGAGAATTTAAAAAAAAATTAAATTAAAGAATAAGATACTGTTTTTCTATAGTTTTTGTATAAGATTTTAGTTATAAATATTGTATGCTCGGATCCAGGCAAAAGATGATTTATTAAAAAAAAAAATAAAATATAAATGTTGAAGACTTGTGAGAAATAAAGTTGTAGAATTTGCATGCAAAGTTGAACTTCCTGATTGTTTGAGCGAAGCCAAATCTGTTTTCAATGATATCATTGATTCTGGAATACAATCAAAGTATGCTTAAACGGACTGTTTAAATTTCTTGTTTTAAGTTTTAATAAAAATTAATTTAGGTTGCCATCATTTTTGCGAAGAGTAGCTTTCTGTTCATCAATTGACCAAGGAAAAGATACTGAATTTGAAAAACTATTCGAAAAAAGTATGAAGAGCGATTCAACTTTGAAATCAGATATGCAATATGGATTGTCATGCAGTAGATCACTATATAATTTGAACAAGTATTTGAATAGTCAGGTAGACGCTAGATCTCGCGTTAATGCCATTCGTAATGTGTTATCAAATCCATCAGGTCTTTATGTAGCTTGGAATTTTTTGAAGCAAAATTATGAAAAATTGTATTATAAAGCTTACTAAGATACTTACTAAATAATTTTTTTTCAAAGGAATGGTACTGATATTTCTGGCATTTTTACAGATTTAGGAAAAAAAATAAATACCAAAACTGATCTGGATGATGTAAATTTAATTAAAAAAAAATTTTCAATTCAAAATAAAAATATTATTTTTAGATTGGAAATTTTTTTGAAAACAAAAATTTGTCATTAGAAGAAAAGGACAGTTGGAGTGTGGCTACAATTCAGATAAAATCAAACATTAAATGGATGAGCGAAGAGTTTAATTCGATTAAGAATTGGTTAGATGAGCTGAATGCTGGTAAATTTTAAATTTACTTTAAAAATCATCAAAAGCCAAGTCAATTTTATAAACAATCAAGATTCCTGTTTAGCTTATTAAATAAGCGCATTAAAAAAATTATTTTTTCTTAATTTTCTAGCAATTTTGACAGTTCTAAATGATAAAATTAAGCAAAAATTTTTAGTTTAATTTTGAAATAATCAGACTCATTTTCTGTTAAAAATTTGACTTTAATTGGCTTTAATAAGCAATTAATCTATTTATTTATTTATTTTAAATTATACTTATTTAAGGAAATGAAGTTAACTATCGCTTGCCTACCAATCTTTTACCAAATTCATATGATATAGTCATACAGCCATATATTGGGCATTCATGGGGAGAAAAGTCTTTCACATTTAATGGGTCGATTGCCATTAATTTTACATGTATTGAGCCAACCAACAAAATTATTTTTCATGGCATTGACTTAAATCTACAAACAAATAGTTTTAAAATCGAATCATCCGATACTATTGAAATAGAACAAAGATATACTGAAGATAAAATTACTAATTTTATTCAAATTAATATGAACAAACAGTGCAAAAAAGACTTACATTATGTGCTCAAAATGGACTATTCGGGTTTAATAATTGAAAATTTATACGGTTTTTACAGGAGTTCTTATATAAATGAACAAAATCAAATAGAATAGTATTTTTTCCTACATTATTTAAAAAAAAAAATTTAAATTTAATTTCTAGTTTGGCAACCACTCACTTCCAACCAACAGATGCCAGAAGAGCGTAAAATTTTGGCTTCATAAAAATATTTGTTTTAAGATAATTTTTTGACTTTTAGTTTTCCATGTTTCGACGAGCCTGGACTAAAAGCTACATTTAAAATGACAATCATAAGACACAAAAATTTTAAAAGTTCCATATTTAATACTCCGCTAGAGGGCACACCAGAACCAGATGGAGACTGGTTTGTTGATAAATTTAAAGAGACACCAAAAATGTCCACTTATTTGGTAGCTTTTGTTGTTTCGAACTTTGATAAAATCCATAGCCAAACATTAAAAGGAATTGATGTCGAAGTTTGGGGTAGACCAGAGAGAATTATAAACGGTGACGGAAATTTTTCTTTGACAGAAACTGAGCTGATTTTGGATTTCTTTGAAGATTATTTTAAAATTAGATACCCATTGGAAAAATCAAGTACAGTTTATCATTGGTTTTATTTTCAAGTTATTTGAAAAAAAATTTTTAAAGGCCAAATCGGTGTTCCTGATTTTAATGCTGGTGGTAGGTGTTTTTTTTTATTAGTTTATTTAAAATTCATAAAATATTTTTTTAATTTTTCTCTCATTATTATGGTCTAAAACTGTTGCTCTCTGATAATTCATTAAAAATTTGTCTTTCCTTTCCAATTACTTCTTAAAAAGAAGAAAATTTAAAATTGTCAAAAAAAAAAAACAACCTGTAATTTTTTTATTCAAACAATTTGTCTTTTTTAAATGCAAGTCAAGATCATAATAAGTTTCTTTTATTTTAGACTTGAGTAAAATTCAGTAGAAAAAATCTTTTTAAGTCAATTCAAGTTTTGACTTAAAATTTAAAATAAAAAAGTCATTTGAGTTGACTTTTTTCTTTAATTTTGAAAATGATTTAACACTCAAAAGTCCGAGGATTTTTGGGGCCCAGTCAGTTTGGTGAACTGTGGTTCACCTATTATGAGGATAAATCTTGTTCTCGGATAGGATAAGGTTAACTTTTTTTAGATTAAGTGAACTTAATAGTATTAATAATTGTAATCAAATTTGTTTTCGATAAAATCAAAGTTTTTTTATAGTTAAAAATATCTTAAAGTTATAATAATATCAATTCAAATTAATTTTTAGACCTCGAAAATTGTAGTTTTAAACTACTCTCGTCTTCATAGCCTCCACAGATTTTACATTTTGTAGGATTTTTTTTGTTGTTTAAAACTTGCTCAACTTTATCGATTGATTCTTGAGGAATCGATGGTTTCTCTTCTACTAACTCTTTTATTAAATTTGATTTTTTCTTCGTCCCACTAATGCATAAATTCTCAACTCTGGTCTCGACCGAATCTTCTGGTAATGGATCAGTTTCCTCCAAACTAGCATTACTTGTGTCATTGCTAATATATTCAATTTTCATGGTAATTTTTGCATTTGAATCATCAGTTGATTTACTCTCTATTCTGTTATCATCATACTCGGTTTTAGTGAACAATTAGTTTTTTGTTCGCCAAAAGGTGAACTAAAATAGGATTAGGTGAACTAATTGTTCACTAAACCCGAGAACAAAATTTTTCATCATAATAGGTGAACCAAAGTTCACCTAACCGACTAGACCTATTTTTTCGCTCCTTTGTAATTCATTTTCTTTATTTAATGAAAATAGGCATATTTTACAAGTTTATTTGTTTTTGATTTTAGATTTCTGATCAAAAAAAAAAAATTCAAAATATGATAAACTAAAAATAAAAAAAAATTAGGATAAAGTGCCACAAAACCCTTTCTGGGTTATTAAAAATTTGGTAATTTGATGTTCTTGATCATAATAAATTCATATAACTTTATATACTTATAAAAACTTAAAATTTTAAAATTTTGCAACAACTCTGATTTATTTATTTAAGTCCATCATATTTAGTATATAGTTCAATTTTTTTATTGATTTTAAATTTTATTTCAATTTTAAAGAAGTTAGAAAATTTCTTTTTTATTTGGAGTTAATTAAATAATTATAAATTTTTTTTAAAAATTTGATTTTTCAGCTATGGAAAACTGGGGCGCCGTAATATACCGAGAGACGGCATTATTTTACAACCCTAAAACCGATGCTCTTTCAAATAAGCAAAGAGTCTCTTCTGTTGTATCTCATGAGCTAGCTCATCAATGGGTTAGTTAATAAATAGAAATTAAAAATTTAATGCTAAAATTTTAAATTATAGTTTGGT
The DNA here is from genome assembly GCA_006352455.1 of Brachionus sp. 'Tiscar'. Classification (NCBI taxonomy): domain Eukaryota; kingdom Metazoa; phylum Rotifera; class Eurotatoria; order Ploima; family Brachionidae; genus Brachionus; species Brachionus sp. 'Tiscar'. The sequence goes on from VANL01000602.1 coordinate 16,436, forward strand.
AACTTGGTCACGCCAGACTGGTGGAATGACATTTGGCTAAATGAAGGATTTGCATCATGGGTCGAATATCTTGGCGTAAATTACACTCATCCAGAATGGAATTTTGTAAAATTTTTAAATTTTTTTTCTACAAAATTAATAAATAATAAATAAATTTAAAAAATAGCTGGATTTGTTTTATGTACAAAAATTGAAAGTAATGGAGCTTGACAGTCTTGAATCAAGTCATTCGGTTAGTTTTGACGTAAATGATCCTGGTGAAATAAACTCACTTTTTGACAAAATATCCTATGATAAAGTAATATGATATTTAAACAAATTAAATAGATTTATTTAATCAAAATAAAAAGGGTTCGAGTATTATTAGAATGATGAATGCGTTCCTAACAGAAAATACTTTCAAAAATGGTGTTTCGGTAGAAAATAAATTCGAATTTTAAAAATAAGTTTTTAAAATATTCTATTTAAGAATTATTTGACAGATTTTGAATACAAAAATGCTAAACAAGACGATCTTTGGCGATATTTGACAAAACAATCTCATGCAGACAATACATTAGATAAGACCATGAGTGTTAAGGAAATAATGGACACTTGGACTCTTAAAAAAGGCTATCCATATGTTACACTAAAAAGGAATTATGGAGAAGAAGAAATGGTGCTTACTCAAAAATGGTTTTTGTTAAATCCAGCAAGCAAAATTATAGACACTGAGGAGTATGATAATTACAAGTGGTTTATTCCTTTTTCTTATACCAGCCAGGTTAATCCAATTTTTGATTTTGAAACCAAGCCGATTTGGCTTGTTCCTAGTGATAAAGAATGTAATTTTCTTTTCATTTTGTGTAAAAAACAGTAAAATTTTTAACAAAAAATAGTAAAAGTAAAGATAAATAATGTGAATGATGGATCATGGATAATTGGTAATTTGCGACATTCAGCATTTATGAGAGTTAATTACGATGAGCGTAATTGGAACTTATTAATTGATCAACTTGAAACAAATAATACAGTCATTCATCCTATTAATAGAGCAACTCTTCTAGACGACTCTTTTAATCTAGGAAGAGCAGAAATAATAGACCAGCTTTTATTTATGAGTATGACCAAATATTTAACAGATGAAGAAGAAAGTCTGCCATTTGTTCCAGCTCTGATAGGCCTTGATTACATTGCAAATATGATTGGAAATGACTATTTTGCTTCCAATTCTTATAAGGTTCAATTCTGTTGATTTGAAAAATGTTTTATTTTTACTTTTTTTTTTCAGGATTATATAATTGGTCTGATGAATAATACTTATCAACGATTAGGATGGGATAAAGTCTCCGATGATTTAATGTAACTATATTTTAACAATAAGCAATACATTTTTTTATCTAATTGTGAAAAAATAATTCTAAGCTCTTAAAATACCTTTTTTTTATATTTATTGCATATTATCAAAGTTAGGTTGATAATGAATGACAAAAAATTTTTTTTCGCTAAAATTCATAAACCATTGTTTTGGCCATTTTTACAATCTTTTTACATGTATATCCTCTTTTTGAATTAAAGATTAATTGTGAATCAGTTTATTTTTCCACATAACTTTGGCATAATGAGCATAAAATTTCTAATATATTTCACTCTATCTGGTCAATCATTTATGAAAATATAAAAAAAGGATCGGAGCCAATACCGACTCCTGTGGAACTTCACTAATTACCTCTTTCTATTATGAACACGTTCTACCAAGTAACACTCTTTATTTTCATAAATGAATAAATCTATATAAATGATAAAAATATTACTAAATAAAGATTTCTCAAAAATTTATAATATTATCTAAAAAATTCAATTTTTCGTTTGATTATTTTAACACTAGAAAGCCCGAGGGGTTTATTAGACCCCTTTTTAAAAAATTTAAACTTGAATATTATCTCAAAGATATAAAGTTTTAAGAAATTAATCAAAGATACTAGAAATAAAATCTTATAAATTTAAAAATTTTTTATATTTTTTAAATAAATTTTATCTATTATTCTTGAAATTTTAATTTAAATTTTTGTAATTAATCAGCCGGGCTTTCTAGTGTTAATTTTTACGTAAGTTTTGGTTAATTTAGAGGATTACAAGATTTTACTTAAAATACAGTTATCTTAGCACCATTGTATAAGAAAAAATTAACTAAAAATAGAAGAAAATTAGATGATTTTAAGAAAAAAAAATATACCAAAACCTAATTTTTTTAATTTATTTGTTTTTATGTGTACCTCTTTTTTTTTTGATGGTTCCATTTCAGCCATTTCTTTATGATCTTCTTAATTATTATTTAATAATTAATAAATTTTTGATGCATTTGTGCTGTTTATTATGAATTGTCAAATTGGATGAAAATTTTTACTTTAAATTTAAAAAAATAAAATCTTTAAAGTTATCAAATCTTAAGAAATAATGAATAAAAAAATATTATTTTAAAGTGATTTGCAAATATCAACAATACAATTGATGTGTAGTTATGGATTTGAGGATTGTATAAGTGAAGCTCGGTCTCGTTTTGACGATTGGATGAAAAATAATTCAACGTAATTGAAAAACACAAAAAAGTTCAAAAAAATTCTCAAAATTCTAATTTTTCTTTTAGACTTCCAAACAATTTCAAAATTATCATCTATTCTACAGTAATTAAATTCGGCGATGAAGAAACATGGCTCAATTTGTTCGAAAAAGCCAAAGCTATGTCTGATAATACAGAAAAACTAAGAATTTTCAGAGGACTTGCTTCATCCAGAGATTCATCTTTACTTTCTGTGTAAGAAATTTTTTAAAATTTTTTCTATTTTTTTTATCAAATGTATTCGTAGAATATTGAATTCAGCATCTAATACAGAAATTATCAGATCTCAAGACGAGACCTCTGTACTTGCGTATGTAGCGCTTAATCCTCTAGGAAGAAAATTAGCTTTTGACCATTTGGAAGATAACTGGGATAAACTATTCGAACGACATGGTGATGTTTCATTTACATTATCAAGTTTGGTCGATTCAATAACTAAATATCTCAACACAAACTCTTATTTGTTCAGATTGATGAATTTTGTGGAGCGTAACTCTAATCTGGGAGTTGCTACTAAGGCCTTTGAGCAAGCTATTGAAAATGTTCAATTCAATACAAGATGGACAAGCAAAAATTTAGAATCAATTAAGCAATGGTTAAATTCAAATAAATAACTTAAAAATCAAATCGATTTAAAACTATTTAAATTCAATTAAATAAAATATAAATAGATAAAAGTTATTTTTATTAAATTATTAAAAGTAAATTATTTACAATCTTTGTTAAATGTTTATCAAAATTCTGCGATTTATAATACATCAATTAAAAATTTTTTTCTTCATTTTGAAATTAATTTTTTCTTTCAAAACTATTCAAAATGATTAATCAGCCTTATTTATTTTTTTGGAGCTAAAAAATATAGTTCTTTCAGACTGAATGATTTTTTTTTCATTAAAATCGTATGTAGTCGTAGGAAAATTTAAATTTTTTTTTATAAACTATACAAATAATTTATAAAAAAAATTGTTCCTAAAAATGTCGGCTTAACTCATTTATCTAGAGGTAAATTTAAGTTAAATAATAATTAATTATTTTTAATATTTTTAGGAACAAAACTTTTTATAAATCTTTCTCGAATAAATTAAATTAGCCTTGTGACAGTTGTATATTGTGTTTTTTAAATTGATTGGCCTTATTCGATATCAAAAAGTGATTCACTGTTTATGTTTTTGGCAAGACTTAGATTGGGTATTGAGAAAGATAAAGTAAATTATTCTTTTTAAACTTGTTTTCATTATTATAAGGTCTTTCTATAGCAGAGATTTTGCATCTTTTTCAATTTAAAAAAACACAATATACAACTGTCACAAGGCTAATTTCATTTAATGCACTATAAACTAGACTTTATGCTCTTTCATAATTGTATTTGATGTATTTTGTCGAGTGTTCAGTTCTTGAGATTTTCTTGCTCAAAAAAAATGTATTTTTTAAATTTCCCTACTTTGAGTGCGTATATCTCTGGAATGAGACAATTTGGAAAAAAAATAAAATCATATTTTTAACATACAAGAGCTCTATTTTATTAGTACGTGTAAATAAGGTCAATATCTTGATGTGAAAATACGTGCAAACCGTCCTTTTACCAAAATTAACGTAAAATCCTATTAATTTACGTAAAATTTGGTATTTTGCGTATTTTTTGGTAAAATACTGGGATCAAATCATCACTGTAGCTGATAGATTAAAAAATAATTTATTTTTTGTTTTTATTTTTACTTTTAGTATAAAAATTTATAATGCCCATAGCAAAGTATTTCTCGTTCTTAATTTTAAAGAAAAAAAATACATGTCAAAACTAAAATCTAAATTTTGTTTCACTATTTTAACAAATTAGTAGCCACAGTTAAATTTTTCATCACATTCAATCGGTTCCAAATTTTTTTCATTACAAATAGTTTGATTGCAATTCGGCAAATTGTATATTCCAATGTTAAACTGTTTAGAAGCTTGCCAAATGTCACAATTACATTCATTTATTTCTCTTGTGTTCAATTTTTCATAATCGATTTTAACTATCGTTTTTGTTGATCTACTAGATTTTAATTGCTTTAAAATACACCTATCCATTCTGTTCAAAGTATCAAAAGACAAATCCAAGCTGCTTATTTGATTTTCTGATCTATGTCTTGAACAAAAACTTTTCGCTTCAAAGCTTATATCGTTTAAATTCAAGTAAAGGGTCAAAAGATTGAGAAAATTTCTCTCAAAAGCATAGTCATTTATTCGAATCAAATTGCCATTTTGATTTGATAAATCTAATATTTTTAGTCTTGTTAGACTGCTTATATTTGGATAGCTAGTCAAATAATTATTGTTAAGCAAAAGTACCATTAAGCTTTTGATATCTAAAAACGAATTTGCGTCCAAATTTTTTAATCTGTTTCCACTTAGATACAAATGAGTTAATTTGGACATGTTTTTAAATACATCCTTGCGCAAGATTGAAATTTTGTTATTCGAAAGATCCAGATATTCCAAATTTGACAGCTTACTCAAGTCAGTTAAATTCCTAATTAGGTTTTTTTTTAGCTTTAGTTCTTTCAAATTTTGACCACAGTTAATTGCAGATAATAAATTTGTCATATTGTTGATAAGATTTTCACTCAAATCAATAGAAATAAGTTTTGAACTGAACAAATTTGGGTCTGATTGAGCTATTCTGTTTGAAGCAAGACTTAAATAGGTTAATTTTTCCAACGAGTGAGTCCAATTCGGCTCAAATTTTTCCAATTTTAAATTGTTCAATTTGAGAGTGCGTAAACTTTTTAATTGCTTTAACTCTCTGTTTATTGTGCTTAGCAGTGAGACATTGATGTTTGTAAGACCAAGCTCGATCAGACTCTCATTAAGAGGTCTAAAGGAGTCGGATTCAATTTTTTCTAAATTGCTTTCAATCAAATGCAACATTGAAATAGAACCAGCTCCTTCGAAGGCCTTTTTTGTGAGGATTTTAAGATTATTTTGACCGATTATCAAATATTTAATATTCAAATGCCTGAACGCACCATCTGGTAGTTTTCCAATATTATATTTGTTTATTAGGAAAATGTTGATTGGTTTGGAAAAGTTGGCTGAACGATTAGGAAAGCCTGAGTTCAATTGATCCAAATCTGGCATACATCTTATGTCTATTGTATCGTCGCTGTTGTTTATACAACGACATCTATCAAACAAACAACTAGACTCGCTCAATTCAAAAATTGAGGCTATTAAAATAAAATAAATCATTTTTGTTAAAATTATAAAATAAAATTTTTACGTCTAATTTAAAGAATTAAAGATAGTATGGAAATTAAAAATGGCGATCAAAATAAAAAATTTGTTCTGGCTAATTTTTGCCGTGAAAAGATAATTTAAAAAAGTTAATCAAATCATCTGTCAAAATAGTCAGACTAAACAATAAAAAGTAGACATTAATTATACATAGAGAAATATAATTATATTTTTCATTTTAAGTCTTTCAAAGATTTTATTTAAAAAGCATATCATTATTCAGTCAATCAAGCACGTCATCTGAATCTTGATCGTCATCACCAGAGTTACAAATTTTATTTAAAACAGTAAAGCAAACCAGAGTTGATCATAGAACAAGAATTAAATGTTCAGACTTTGAATTTATTAAAACAATTCAAAATTTTAATTTTTTCCATATCCTTTGAAAATGACAGAAATAGTTATGATTTTATGGGGTTATTTTCTGAGCCATACTATTATCATATACTATGAAAATAAAGTAAATTAAACCAAAAATTTAATAGCAAAACCATATATTTATTTAGGCATTGAATTTTAGAACAAAAACAAAAATAATAAATTTTTATAACTTTTATTCTTTAGGTTTAAAATTAGTTCTACAAAATGTATTATCTGATACAAAACATGTTTCACTCAAATTGAATTTGTGAAAAATCTTTGAATTTAAATTTAAATGATTTTTTAATGCATAGTTTTTGTAGATGCACATAATCACATAATGCATTTTGTAGACCTAAAGAAAAATAAAATAAAATTTCAATATTTTAATATAAGACAATAGAAGTGAAAATTGCAATGAAATGAAATTGCGCATTTGAAAAAAGAGCAAATTTAAAATTGATTAAAAATTTTAGAGTTAATAGTGAAAATAATGCTTTTCCACAGATAAAAGACTGTTACCGACAGTTTAGAAAATTTTTAACACAGAACACTGTTTAACACAATTTTTCTGTGCCTTGTTAAATTGTTAAATAAATAAAGTCTCATGTTGTCCAATTTTTTTAAGATTATTCTAACTAGCCATAGATTCAGTAGATTTTGAAGCTCTAGCACTCGGGATAGGTTCTTTTTCAAAACGATTAAAAATTAAAACGATTGAAATTATTGAAAAAACTGTAAAGTTATGAATTATGTTTTTTTTGGGTAAAAGTTTTTTCACTCTGGGTACTAAGTAGACCCAAAATTCTACTTTGCCAAAAAAATTTTTTACAATTTTTTAAAAAATAACAAAACTATTATAAAAAAATTAATGTTTTGTTGATAATTTCGTTTTAGTATACCATCTTTTTCAATTAATTAGGACTCGAGGCATGATTATGCAAGTCATTAACGGAAACAAGGTGTGAAAAATTGGTTGTCTTCTACAAATTTCAATAGAGAGAATAGAGGACAAAACTGATTTTTCGATTTTCTTAATCGAATTTATTCAGCATAGAAATAAAAACTGAATTTAAATTTTTTTTATTAAATATTTAAATAATTTACTACTTTAAATAATTGAATTATTTTTCGAATAATTAATGTTTTATTAAATTTTTTTTAATTTTCCACTTATCAAATTGCTGTAGATTAAAGGACAATGATTTGCAACAAAATACTCGAAAATACTGTTGTCATTGAGTTTCAAATCCAAGCTAGAACTAATCTTGTTGTAGAAATGAACTGAATATGAATTTTTAAAGCTTTCAATGTCTATGTTAAAATTTTTTTTAAATAATGAATTAGCCTGGGTCCAATGATATGGATAAAAAAACTTTTTATGAAATAATACCATATTACACTTCCTGTATACTTGGGTCAAATTTAAATCTTTATATTCGTGATTTTGATCAAAAACAAGGTCTTTATAAATATCCTGTGTTTTTCAATAAACTTTTAAAACTCGACCCATCAATAATGGGCCATTATAGCCCCACTGATTAATTTTATAATTCTTTAATAAATCATTCATTGCAGCAAGAAGAAATCCATGATTTTTTTCAAATAAAAGAATAGCATTGTTTGCTTCAATTGATGATCCATCTTTTGAGTAGCAAACTCCATTTAAATGTCTTAAAGATCGCAGATTTTTAAGATTTATTATGTCTAAATCTGAGTAAAGGCCACCGTATTTATAGACTAAAGCTAACCGGAAAGTGTCCGATAAGTCATTTATTTTAAATTGACCTTTTTCTAATTTATTTTTCTCATATTTCCACCATTCTGCAAGTGGTGTTCATTCATAAACCTTTTCTGGACTTGTCTTAACGAATTCGATATTTTTGTATTTGCGTAAAAGTTCTACATTTAATTTTGCTCGCAGAGAAAATAAATATATATTTGCTTCTGGATTGTGAAATGCTGCTGACTCAATTGCACACATTTGTCTAGGACTAATTTCATCTCTGTTTTTGTTTGTTTCAACAAAGAAAATATTAAACTTGGTTAAATTGATTGTGTGATTTTTATGCTCATTAATGTCTATATAACTTTGGCTTAAGGAGCTATTTTTAATTATTACCGATAAAAAAATAATACAATTTAAACTTGCAATGGCCCAGCTGAACCCTCTATCAAATACTTTTAAAGTTTTCTTAAGGAAAAAGACAAAAACAATCGTGTGTAGTAAAAGTAATTCTAAATTGGAATTAAAAATTTTGTTAAAAATAATAAGATAATAACCAAAAAACAACAATTGAAAAAAAAAAAATAAAATGAAGGAATTTTTATCATTCATTATTCGTTTTGTTTCCATTTTAATTGTCATTTTATTTATCTAATTTGTCAAAAGGGCAAGGGTTAAAAAATTAATTTTTTTTCAATCTTTGATTTTTATTTTAAAAAGTTAACTTTATTAAAAAAATTAATGAATACTAAAATTTAAAATAATTAAATTCATATTTTTATTTTTTTATTATTCTGATTTTTAATTAGAAAAAAATAACTAACTTTAAAACTACAAATGACAAGTTTTATCATTGAAGTTTAGTTTAAAACTTTTAACTCCTTGCAAATAGTTAGTTCTTAAAAAGATATGGAGTAATTAGGTTAAAAGGAAAAAAATTATTTTACCAAATTCATATTAATGCTTTAAAATTTGGGTATTAACAAGTTTTCAAAAGCTTAATAATTAGAATTTAAAATTGTAAAAATTTACGCCATAAATTTTCTATTTTAATTTTTTAAAAAATACCAACTAATAAATTTTATTGTTATCAACATAAATATTTAATTTTAATTTTCCAAAATTGTCTTTCTAAAAATAAAAATAATTAAAATTTTTTATTTTTCATATTTAATTGAAATTTAATGAAAATTTTATTCATTATTTAATTTTTTTTAAAGTTTCTATTTTGATATTTGTTAGTCGAAAAACAATAAAAATGAATTAAGAATAAATCTTTTTACTAACCTAGTATGAGTCGATAATCTTTATAACAGGAGAAATCAGGATACATAAAATTTTATAGTTCATGACAATAATAAAAAACCAAATATCTAAATATAAGGTTCGCGCGGTGCAAAACTTCCACACTATCTTAATCAAATTAAATAGACCTCTGTTTACCCCTCAACATATACTTATCTTTACAGAATCTGAATTCAGAGAAAATTCTAATTGTAGGTTTTAGTTTTTTTATTTATTTTTCTTAAAGACTTTTAGAAGCTTACAAAAATACTCACTTAAAAAAAAATTAAATTTTGAAATTAAATACAAAAATTAGACAACAAAATAAATATTTTTAGAATATTTTCACTTAACAATAAAAATGTATTTGAAATTTTTAAATTTTATAATTTCTCTATTATCAAATTAGTTCCTTGATTCTTCAATCAGTTTCTTCATACTTTAAAATTTTTGATCTGTTATGTTCGTACATGTTGTTCTAAATTACACCATAGTCTTTCGATTGGGTTCAATTTGCAATGATCACAACTAAATCACAAAAACATTTAACAATTTCAAATACTTTGTTATTTTCCAGTGAAAATTGTCTAAAAATATTTATTTTGTTGTCTAATTTCAGTATTTAATGTCAAAATTTAATTTTTTCAAAAAGTGAGTTTCAGAGTCTGTGTAGAAAAGAGTAAACAAAAAGGGTAAACAAAAAGATCTAAAAATTTTTTTCTTTTCATTCTTTATTTAAATAGCTGTTTATGAGTTTTACCCATATTGCAAATACTCTGCAATTTTATTTTTCTTTTAATTTTCTAATGCAGAATTACATATTATTTGCACAGAATAAATTTCGGTGAAATAAACTTAGTATCAGCTGATATATTTTTCAAAACAAGTTTTGGACCTAAATGGAAAAATTTTTTTTAATTTTAATTTTTTTTTTTTTGTTCCAAAATTCACAATGCCACTATACAAACGCCTCAGCCAAGTGCATCATCAACAAATTCATCATCATCAGTTGGTAGAGTTACTCTATGTCATTGTCCAATTTCAATTTTTCAGAGAAATAGACCAATCACTTCCAGTTTAACAAATCAAAATGATCTAACTTCAATAAATGGCATTTTTGAAGCATCAAATACCCAGTTATCAGTCATAATTCATAGTCAAACCATTTCATTTCAATTGACTCAGTTATTTTTTAATTCGGTTCCAACTATTGTTAGTCAATAGTTCGAAAGCTAGACAACCAAACGGCCAATCAACAAAGAAAGAACAAGCCAAAAATAAAGATAAAATAAAATTGGTAAAAATCGAAGAAAATTAAAATTGTTTTTATAAAATATAATTTTATACAAAAAATTACTTTTATTTATCTAGAGTTTTTTTAGACAAAAAAAATACTTTATTATTGTTTCAAAAAATTGATTATCAATTTAGGTTTTTTTCCTATCAAGCTTTACTTGTAAATTCTGGCTAAAAAACTTCTTATGTAAACATGTCATGCGGTTTCTAGAAGGCTAAATCTCTACCAAGCACCTCTACAAGCGAAATTTTTACCAGTACGTAAAAAACATATAAGAGGTCAACCATCGAAAACTAGACCTGCATTACAACGCCAGCCAAGTGAAAATAGTGAAGATTTTGGACCTATTTCTCTTAATGAAAATGCAATGAACACAATTCCATCTAACCAAGTTTCTCAATAATAAATATAGAAAATAATCTTTCTGAAAAAAAAATTAGCTGAAAAAAAAAATTTAGCAGATGAAAAGAGATACTTTACCATATTCATCATCTTTTTAAATTTTTTTATTTTCATTCAATCATTTCATATATATTGATTTTGCTTGAATTGTTTTTGCATTTTAATAAAATTTTTTATTAAAATATTTTTAAAATCTACATAATGTGTAAAAGATTTAAAATTAAAATTATTTAAATTAATTCAAAGATAAATTTTAATATTTTTAAAATAAACTATTTAAATTGATTGTCTCCAAGATGCAGTTTAAATAAAGATAGTTCTATTGTATTTTTGGACTAATTTAAAAGAAAATCCAATTTTTTTAATTTGCTTAAAACAAATTTGATTTAAGTCTATGTTTTCATTCCAAAATTGTTATATTTAATTTACATTTAATTTAAAATTTTAAAAATAAGTTTCTAGCTAATTCTTGTATTTTTAGTTTTTTTTTTATTAAATATAAAATTTAATTGGGAATAATTTAAATGGGCTCATTCTCTTACTGAAACGGGCTCATAATTATTTTGGACTCAATAGTTAATTAATTATGGGATATATAATTACTACTTTGGACTC
>VANL01000603.1:0-27883 GCA_006352455.1 Brachionus sp. 'Tiscar'
ACTCAACTTTTACATCAACAAGTCAACCAAGTGATTCAATAGACTCAACTTTTACATCAACAAGTCAACCAAGTGATATTGATATTGGTAATGCTCAAATTTCAACCATAGCAACCCAGCAAAATTTTTCGATATTTCGAATCATTCTTCGAAGGATTATTAAACTTTCAAAAATTTCCAGGTCATTAATAGTTGGAGACACTAACTTAACAGCTTTAGAAAATGAATTAATCAAAACAATCCCTAATTCTGTTTTTACTGCTTACGAGTAATTTTTTTTTTTAAATAAATAATAATTTCATTTTTATTTTTAAGAGAATCATCTACTATTTTTATTGATGCAAATATAACTAAGCAACTTACCGATGAAAATGGAATTGATTCTTTTATCCAAGAAGTTAATACTTCACTTATTCAAAATCAGGCACAGTTTAAAAATTCTACTCCAGCTGAATTTTCTTTGACTGTTGAAAGTGATTTTGAAAGACAAGGTATTCTTTGAACGATTTTTATTTAAATACATTTTTTATAATCAATTTATTATTTTTAGTTTTTGTTATCGATGAAAATGGAAATGAAAAGGAAATTTTTAATTCTGAACCAACGCAGTCACCTGATTCATCAATAAATTTAACTACTACAACAATTTTAGATTCGAATTCAACCACCACAGATACTACTACTAGAAGTTCAGCACCAGTAGCAAGATTTTGCTTAGAACTAGCAATCAGTCTTTTTTCAATTTTATTAATTAATTTTAAACTGGATTAGTTTTATTTTTATTTTACGTTAATTTGATTAGTTTTTTAGAATAAATTCTTGCATATGATAATCCTTTTCCTACTTTCTGCTTAACAATCTAGACATGTTTATTTTAACTATTATCTGAATTTAATTCTGAATAATTTTTTATCAAAAATAAAATTTTTAAAAAGTTCTCACTTGTGAGTTATTTTTGTCGTTTTTGATGAATTGTTAAGTAAATTTTATTTTTAATAATGCATAAAATAATTAAAATTGAATAAAAAAATAAGCTCATATTTAAAATGAATATTTTTTCAAGGTCTTTGAAAAAAAATCAACGAGTATTGGCAACTTTATCAGGATCACTCTTTCGTCATAGACTAATTAGATATTGTGGAATAAGATACAATCATTCAAAATATGAGGACACATTTGGAATCGGAAGCAAATATGCTCAACTTGACTCCAAAGCGAAAAACAATCAAGAAAATGCTCAGCATAATCTAGAAAAAATAGAAGATAAATTTGGAAATTTAGCACCAGCCCAACAAAACCAGTAGGAAAAAAAATCTTTAAAAAATTTAACTTATTTATTCTTTTATTTTACTCAAAGAGAGTTTAAAAGCGTTTTAGAATTTGTTAAACCAATGCATAAATCAAATATAGCCAATGTAGATGAAGTTGAAGACGAATATGACAAAATATTAGGTCATATTCGTTTATCTAATGACCAAAGACCCAACAATGAGCAATACTATGGTAATAAAATAAATGAATTGGTCAACAGTGGTAAAATCAAAGAGGCAATTGATGTTTTTTATGTTGAAATGATCGAAAAAGATCGATTTAAGCCAACTCTTTGGCTCTATAAAACTCTTATGAGAGCTCTTGGTAAACAAGGATACACTCACATGGTTTTTGAATTATTTAAAAAAGTAATTAATTAAGTTTGAAGAAAAAAACAAATTAAAAAATTGAAATTTAGATTACATCAAGCCAGGATGACGACTGGAACGATGGTAAAAATGTAACCAAGCTTCATCAAATTATAACTATTTTGTTTCAATCATGTTCAAACTCTCCATGGAAAGAATATTCTATAAGAAAGTGTGACTCAATACGATTTTACCTGAAAAATCGACATATAACGCCAAATACTAAAAATTATGCAGCTATGATTTCAGCTTATGGAAAAGCTGGCGCCATTTATGAAGCATTCAATGCCGTGGATGAAATGATCCATAACAAATTAAAACCTAATACAGATATAATCAACAATTTATTATGTGCTTGCATTAGTCAGCCAAACTATGGATTTCGCTATGCCTTAATGGCCTGGCAAACTGCTCTCAAGCTAAAAATTAAACCAGACTTATATTCGTTTAACTTAATGCTAAAGGCAGCCAAAGATTGCGGAATAAGCTTAAAAAAAGATAGAATTGTTGGAATAAATTATAGAGCGAAAGTAATAAATGAAAATGCAAATCTTTTTCCACGTGATTCCGATGATTTTAAGCAATTTTTAGATGAAGACTTTGATTTTTTGTCTAAAAATTCAACCAACAATCAAAATGAGCCTGATCATGAAAAAATTTGTCTAATAAATAAAAGCACTATTGAAAAAATTGACCAAGAGACTGATTTTGTAGTTGAAATAAAACAGAATGATATTCATGTGATTGATGAATTGAAACTAATGGGAAAAGCTCTTGAAAATAAAATAAAAAGTCTAGAATGGTGGCAGGATATTAAAAGCAATGTTGAAAAAACCGAGCTTCTTAAGGGTTTAAGCAATTTTAAACCAGAAATTAAAAATCTTATTTTAACACAAAATTTTGATTCATTGCTTACTCGATTTAAAGATAATTTAGAAACAGAGGTATTCGATTATGTAACAGATCAAATGGATAGTTCACAAGGTCATTTGGGTATGCTAGATGGATTACAAGGCATTTTAAAATCAATGAGCTTTCATGCTGTTAAACCTGACTTCAAAACATTCAATTTAATTGTTCAAGTAAATTTATTATTATTATTATTAGTAGTAGTAATAGTAGTAGTATTGAGACTGTAGTATAGCTATGCTTCAAGCAAGCAGAGGGGCGAAGGTTCGATCCCCGCAAGGGTAGAAAAAATCTTACGAATGTCTCTGTAGTACGGGGCGCATGTTTTAAACCCCTTTCATTAAAAAATGGGGGACCGGTTTCGACTGGGTAATAATTACGGTGTTGATGATCAACTCGATGCAGTAACCTCTGTGTCAGATCGGAGTCAATGCTCAAAAGGTACTTGAAAAGGAGATGAGCGCCTCCCCATTATCCGCTTGGATAGAAAAGAGTTAATTATTTATTATTATTATTATTGTACCCATTGCCAAACAATTCATTGTCTATCCTTGATTTGAAACTGTTGATTGATTTAGAACTGACACTGTCCTGTGACAGGTTATTCCATTTTGACACTACTCGATTTATGAGGAAATTGTTTGTGTATGAGCCGCGTTTGGTAAATTCTCTTGTAAATCTCATTTTATTCTCCCTTCTTAAATTTAGTTCCAAACTTTTAGCAGAATCGATACCATTTACTAGATTAATTTTCTCAAAGCCATTGATTATTTTGTACATTTGAATAAGGTCTCCTCGAGTTATACGATCTTCTAGACTTGTAAGTCCCAAGGTATTTAGTCTATCCTCATATGAAACGTTCCTCAACGATTTGACTAATTTTGTTGCCCTTCTTTGCACCCTTTCCAAAATTAATATGTCGGACTTTGTTGCAGGACTCCACATACTCACTGCGTATTCGAGTGTTGGTCTTACGAGACTAGTGTATAAAAGTTTCAATGTAGCCTGATCTAGGCATACAAATGAGTTCTTGATTTGTCCTATTTGCTTTCGCCGCTGTTGCCCTGCATTGCTTGTTCAATTTGAGGTCATTAGATACAAATACACCCAGATCTTTTTCAACCAGTGTTTCTATTAAAGTAACATTTTTTCCTTCATTCAATAAAGTATATTCCATTTTCTCTCTGTTTTTTTCAATGTACATTGTTTTACACTTTAAAACATTTAGTTTTGTCGACCATCTATTTGACCATTCATTCAAAATGTCTAAATCTTCCTGTAATTGCTTAGACATCTTCTCAGCCTTGTTATTTATGACTCCAATAATTTTAAGATCATCTGCATAAACCAGGCATGGGCTTATTGAAATTAATTTAATTTTTCTTGCTATAATTTGTGGTAATGAAAACCCATGTGCCATGATTCAGGGTCAAGCCTTAGTGTCTTTAAACCCCAGGAAAATTTTTTTCAATCCACTCATAAAATTTTAATAAAAAAATTTTCTAAAAATTAAAACTAATTTAAATAATTTTTTTTTTTTTTAATATTTAAAATTTTGAATTATTTTTTTTTTTTAGTTGATGCCAAATGATTCAGAAAATGAAAAGCAAGTATTAGAAACAATGGAACAATTCGGAATTAGCCCAAATATTGACTTGATTAACTTGTTAATTAAGCGACGAATGCTCAGAAATGAAAATTTTCAAATAAATCAAGTTTTTGAATTAATTCAAAAAAATGGTCTATCACCAAATATAATTACGTTTGGTTGTTTGGCATATGGAATTAAAAATTATGACCTTTTGGTTCAATTTTTAAATGATATGAAAGTAATTTTGAAACTCAATTAGAATTTAGACTAAATTTTAAATTTTAGGAAGCCGGTTTTACTCTAAATCCAATCATTATGACCACTTTGTATTCAACAGGACGATTTAAAAAAGACACTAAATATCTGTCATATCTTTTTTCGTTTATTAATGATCAAAAACTTAAAATAGATCAAAAACTAATAGACAAAATCGAATCTGACATAGAGTTTATTAAGAAAGACCTAATTAGAATGGTTGTGTAAATTTTTAATTTAAAGTTAAAATTAAATTTTCTCATTTTAGGAAAAATCTCATCTAAAAACAAGCAGAGATCAAAATTATTATGCACAACTGAATAAATTCTACAATTCATTTATAAAATTGTACAATCAATGGAAACAGGATGTAAAAATGGAAAAATATCAACATCCCTATGCAAAGTTCGCCAGAAATGATGACAAATTATATCAAAATTTTGTTAAAAAAACCGAACGATTTGAAGCTAATAAAATTTAATTTTAAAATAAATTTTTTTTTAATCTTTTTTTTAGACTATCTTTTCTTTAAAAAATTAATAAAGTATGAAATTTTGATAATTATTTAAAAAAACTTGACAAAATTTTCAACAGGCATTTAGTAATAATTCTAGATACAATTTAAAAGGATAAGCAAAAAGTTTGCAAAGATAAAAGCTGCTTGATTTAGAAGATAGAAAATAGATGTATCGATTATTGCTTAAATATTTCAAATAAAGTGTTCTCAAATAAATCAAATATAATTTCAAATCGTATACAATTGTTAGTTGGTTTTAGTTGCTACTGCTTGAGACCTCTCAAATACCCTCATGTCATCGGTACCTAGACAAGAAAAAAAAACCTTCATAAACTTTTTTAGTGCTCTAAAACATATTTAAAATGTTAAAACCACCTTATTTTACTTCCTAAGACATTTTTATTTAGAGTTAAAAAATTAAAAACTTTAAATTCGATTTATTAAAAAAAAAATACTAAAAAAATTATGTTTTCATCTTGTTATTTTTTTTGCTATCAGATAAAATTTCTCTATAATTTTCATTTAAATCATCTTTGCCATAGTCTATATAAAATCGTAAAATCTTTCACTTTTTTTAGATTTAAGCTTCTCATTTTTATAAATTTCATATCCAAATTACCATACAACACTTTTAATATTTGCACATTAAAGCACAAACAAATTTCATTTGCTAGGTTGTCCCTAAACGGAATATGACAACTTAAAATGCGGAAATGCGGAAGCAGAACAATTTTAAAAATACTATTTTGCGGAAACAAAAATTTTTTTTTTTTTTATAATTTTATTTACTAAAAAACGAGTTTAACGGATTTATTTAATTAATACAAAAAAAATATATGTACAGATTTTTTTAAAATTTTTTACAAGCTCATTCTAGATTGTGAACAATACCATATACCAGTTACAATTTTTCTTAGATTTGGTTTTATGCATCTTAAATGTGAATGTGTTTCACAATTCAGGCATTTGGTAAACTTTTTACATAAATTTTTTTTACAAAAAATACATTTTTATCAAAAAGTATTTTATTTAATTTTATCTGAAGAAAATTTTAGAAAGATTTGATTCTTATAAATTAAAAAGCAACATGAGAAAAAACTTAAGATCCACTTATTTAATTTACTTTATTTAATATTCAAAATTAAAAGCAACAAATTAAAACAAAAATTCAAGTTTACGTTAAAGCATCAAGTTTTTAAAAATTTTTAAAATTAAATTTTAAGTGTATGATAAGACTTAATTTTTATCTTAAGTTATTTCAAAATAAAATTAATTTTTTCCCGAAGATTTTATTTTAATTCATTTAATATTTCGCAAGATAATAAATAAAAATTTCAAAAAATGTAAAAAAGCAAAACTTTGCTATTTGTTATAAATAGATTTTTTACATTGCAGCAATTAAAAATATACTATGAATCAAATAAAAAAATTTATATAATTTTAATCCTTTTAAAATTTTCTTTAAGACCTTAGACAAAACTTATATTAGCAAATTATCTTAATATTTAAATTTTAAATGAATAAACCTTTGTGTATAATTGTATATAAGTCTGTGATTAAGTGAAAATGTTTTTTTTTTTTTTACGGTTATTACTTTTTGAACACGCGTTAGATTTATTTAAATCTAAAAAGATATTTTAAAATTTTATTTAAAAAAAAATAAAGAATTCTTATAAACTTAAAGCTATGTTATAAAAAAATACAAATTTTTTGATACAAACAAAAAAGACTCATAGATCAAATACAAATATATTTTTTGTTATTTTAATAGATGCTAAAAAAAATAAGTAGTAAAATTATATTTTATCAAAAGGGTTTAATTTACAAAGTGTTTGTTTTAATTGTTTCACTTTATGAGCGAAAAACTTAATAACATTAGTTGAACACTTTTAACATTTGAAATTAAGTCATAAAAATTAAATAAATTTACAAAGTTAATTAAAAACTAATAAAATTTAATTTATAAAAAAAAAAAAAATTAACAAAAATAATACTCATTGAGCTTGTGAGGGTAAAATTTGCTGATAACTATTATGCATGCTATTCTGAAATACATTATCAGTTGGACTAGATCCGGTTCCATAACTTTGATTAGGAATATTTACCAAATTCGAATAATTTGATGTTATATTAGCCGATTTTATAACATCTTCACAATATTTTTTATAATGCCATGTGTCTCCCTTGACTCTTTTGCGTCTTATTCCCAATTGTTTGGTCTTAAGTTGAACCACTTCTAGATCAAATGCCAGTTTAACTCTACCCCAATCATCATAAACACTGATTCGAAGTGAAAATCTAAATTTTTATTTTTAAATAAAAGTTAAATTATTAAATAGTAAATTCTTTTTTTTTCAAATTTCCCACCCTTTTCTTTCATATAACAAATGTTTAGAACTAATAACATTAATTAGCTCTTCCATTATTATTTCAGGATTTAGATTATTGACTATGGTTATGTTGCATGTGTCTCTGGCTTTACGCGGAGTCTCCAAAGTGGTCATACGTTTTCTGGGTGTGAAAATAGTTTTAACTTTGTCCAATCCTCGTTCAATACTGCCAAACACAGGTGTCTTTTTGTTGGGAGTATCCATGCGGTTTAATTCATTGTCTACCGATTGAGATCTAAGCAAAATGTTAGTGTCAAGTTGAAAAAAACTAAATCTGCTACTTTCTAGCCGGGGTGCTGGGTGAAAAAACATTCAGGTCCGAGTCCATAGATTTTGACGGTGTTACTTTTATTTTCATCGAGTCTAGACACAAATTTTGTCTTAATTTTAAATTTAAAAGTAAAATTAAATTTAAATTACCAGACTTGGAAACGAGTTTAGATGGTGTTGTATATTGAGTATCTCTAGTTTTTGATCTAACCGGAGTTTTAGGTGGAATAAAAATGTCTTGTTTGTTCGATGCTACCCGAGACGAGTGAGTCGAACAATTAATCTCTTTTTTTGGTGTACCAGTATTTTCATTTCTAAAAAAAATTAAAAAAAAAAAAAAAATTAAAAATAAAATTAATTTCAATTTAAATAAAGTTATTAAATTACTTGTTTTTATTTTTTGAAATACGGCTGGACATGACAAAGTTGCTTGAATCTTGAACATTGGAGTTGGTTGAATATGAAGATGAGACAGAAAGAGATTCAGAAGAGGACGAAGAAGCTGAAGAAGTTGAAGTGGATGAAATGGGTGAACGGTCCTGTTTGACTCTGGCCACATTTGAGTCTGGAATAGGAATTTTAGTCGATTTGTTCGGTGTTGTTTTAGCTTTTGACCTTGTCTCTCTATTCGATTTATCACTTTTATTATCGAAAATAAGCTGTTTGGCTTTTTGAGCCGAGCTAGTGCTTAAATTAATGCCCACTTTGGTATGAGGGGTAGCTGTGTGCACATTTTCGTTATTAGTTCTAGTCGATCTGACTTTGGCCGAATCTTTTACACTTGGCGATTTGGGTGCTGTTCCATTGCAGCTTAGTGAAGCAAGCTGTTTTTCGACTAGAATTCTATTAGCATTTATTTGTTGACTTGATGGCAATGGCGGCATCGATATTATTGAATTAGACACCGCTGAGCTTTGAGTACAGCTGGCAAAATTTATAAATTGACTGTACTTTTTCATGTTTGGCTTTATTTTAGGTTGTTTGCCCTGCATTTTCATGAATAAAAGCAAAAAATATGTCGCTGTTAGAAAATCATAATTCCACAAGTGTAAATGATCACCAATATCTTTGATAGATTTATTAAAATACAGAGATATTTCGGTCACACACTCTCTGTCCAAGTCTTTAAAGTAGTAACGAGTTTGCCAATCTACTGACGAGCTGTATCCCTTGAGAACCCATGGATGATAGACCAGTTGTTGCATGGTTATTCGTTTTTTAGGATCGATTTGTAGCAAGTCGTTTAGTAAAGTAATGCTGTCTTGCGAGAGCCAAGAAGGCAGCTCGTATTTTCCGCCTTGAATTTTTTTGTATAACAAATTTATGTTGTCGTCGTCAAAGGGCAAATATCCGCAGAGCAAAGCGTATAATAGAACACCCATGCTCCAGAGATCGGCCTCGGCGCCTAAATAGTTTCTGCCGCAGATGAGCTCGGGCGCAGCGTAGGCCGGCGAGCCACAACAAGTGCTTAACAAATGATCCATGCCGCCTTTCGGCTTGGCACACAAACCAAAGTCGATTAGCTTGAGACATTGATTGTCATCGAGCAGCAAGTTTTCCGGCTTTAGATCTCGGTGAGCGTACCCTTTCGAGTGAATGTAAGACAATGCGGCAATTATTTGCCTAAAAAAGAATCTTGCTTCCGATTCACTGAGTCTATCTTTGGCCACTATGTAGTCAAATAGTTCACCACCAGGACAATACTTGAAGAAAAAAAAAAAAAAAAATTTTTTAAATTTTTATTTAAATAGCCTGAATTTTTTACTTCCAATATCATGAAAATTTTTTCTTCAGTTTCAATCACTTGCATTAACTGGCAAATGTGTTGATGACGTAATTCTTTCATTGCATTAATCTCAATTTTAACTCTTGGCAAATCATCCTTTACAAAAAAATTTACTATCATTTATTTAAGACTGATTTCAAAAATACCCCTAGGGTTTTTTTGTCCATTATTTTAATTGCCACTTTTTCTCCTGTGAGAAGATGGGTAGCAAGCTTTACTTTGGCAAAACCGCCTAAACAAAATAAAAAACACAATATAATTTTAGTTTATTTTATTTATTTATTTTATTATATTAACCAGAGCCAATTGTTTCATGAAGTTCATAGTGGTTCTGTAGTGCTGAATATTGTAGGGCAGACATTGGGTTATTTGGGGAATTGCGAACGATATTTTAGTATTCGAACAACACCGTTTTCTTTTTTACTAAATTTAACTTAATGTCTAAGAGTTGTACAGCTTTAAAAATAAAAAAAGAGCTTATGAATATTAAAGAGTGTAGTTGAATGCATGCAAAGACCGCAAAGCTATGATACCAAATTTTATTTTATTCAACAAAATTGGTTTGATAAATATCATCGAAGTTTTTTAATATTTAAAGTAAAATAATTTGAACAGTGGCGCCAAATTTAAAAAAATATCAACAAAATTTAAACTTTTATTTTACAAATTTATTTTAATCTAATTAAATTAAATTAATTTTTTTTTGTAATTTAAATAAAATAAATTAAAAAATTAATCTTTATTTTGCAAAATTTTATATTTAAAAAAAAAATGTTAAAAAATTCAAATTAACTAATTTTTAGAATAAATTTAAAAAATTTTTTTTATAATTAATTAACTTTGAAATTTGTTTCATAGACTTGGTTTTTATAAATTTCAAAATTAAATATCAAAAAAAAAATTTAAATTTTAATAAGTTAAGTTAATTGTGCTTGATCAGTAAATTTTAAATTGAAATTAAAATACTTTGTTAAAATTTTTGAAATCTAAAATATTAAAATGCTAGAAAACAATAAGTTATTCATAGTTCCAAAATGTGTTACATCTCCATGGAATTTTGACGCAATAATTGGTCAAAGTAGGCTAAAATTGATTCCTTTTCAAACAAGAAAAAAAAAATTTATCTAGTTCAAGATTTTAACAAATTTTTTTCTTTTCAATTGAAACTAAACGATTGGTGTAAAAGAACTTCGGGAAGATATGCTTCAGATATTGATGAATTAATTATCGGACAGAATGTCCTTATAAAAAATACTAAAGAAATAGTGAATAGCGAAAATTTGTTTTGGAAAAGATCTAAAATAATATCAATAGACAATCAATTGTAGGTTACCCTTTTTTTTTTGTGATTTTAATTCTATCGATTTTAATCGAAGAAAAAATATCATGGTATTTTTGATTGATGAATCTTCGATAATAGAAGTTCAAGCAACATGCTTAAGAGTTGATTTGCCTGATTTTTATGGGGAATTTGAGCCCCAAATTAAAAAATGTTGTTTGAAGAATGTTGAACCTCAGGAAGAAACTGGCGAGTGGACTAATGAATCAATTGAATATTTTAAAAAATCAATGGGCCATACTGGATTAATAGCGACTATATTGGCTGAGAATGAAATCAATTGTCTAAAGCATACTGAAATAGAGCGAAAGTGTTATCACAAAGAATATGAAGTTGAAGTTTTCAATGAGTATGAGCCGTAATTTTTTTTTAAAAATAAGCTTTTATCTTTCTGGGTTCTCCTTGATTAAATTTTTTAAGATCAGTGTTTAAGAAAAGTAAAAATAAATGAATTATTAAACAAAATTCTAAAAAAAATCTTAGAAATTGGATACAAATAGTTGAAAAGTCTAGAAAATTTTAATTTTTAATAAAATAAGAAATTAAAAAAATGGGATTATAAAATTTGATTCATATTTAAAAATTAAATTTAAAATTTTTGATCAATAATGGTCAAAGATAATCATTCAATTTAAAATATCATTTTCAAAAGACTGTAAAATTAGCCTAAACTCGTTTCTCAATTTGACAGGATAGCATTCTCTGTTCATTCTTATTCAATTGCCTTTTAATGTTGCTGCTTTATCTTCTCTTCTCTTCTGACAGATAAAGGGACTCTAATTATTTTTTAATCCACTTGCTAGTTTATAAATTTTGATCAAATCTTCTCTCACTAGTCATAGTTCATACTTCTCAAAGTCAAAGTTATTTTTTTGGCACATTCCTGGACATTTTCTAATGCATTCACATTCATCTTTTTACTTGGATTCCACACTTGCATCGAAAACTCAATTAATTTTGTTTATTAGTTATTTTCTCTACTGATAAATGTTGGCTTAAGCATTCCTAGTATTTAGTCTTTTCATTCAATTAATTTTTTTTTATTATTTAATTATAATTCATTTATTTATTATCGTTTAATTTTAATAATTTTTTTCAATTTTTTATTATGTTTAAAGTATTTTTCCATTTTAGTACAAATTTTCATTATAATTTTGATTTTAAAACACAGAAAAAATAAAAAAAATTATGCTCTGATGAAAAAATAAATCCAAATTTGAAAAAAAATATAATCATACATAGTACTTAGGTTATTAAACGATTATCAATAAATAAATAATAATAAAAAAATTGAAAAAAAATATTTATTGAATGAAAAGATTAAGACTAATTTTAATATGTTAAAATAATTTAAATTCTTGGTTAAGAATAACATTTTAAACTCGAGGTAAAAATGTATTTATGAAATAAAAATTTCGCCATTTGAAATACAATCTGAAAGGTCATTTATGTTAAGAATAGATAGTATTGGACCAAGAACACCACTCTAGCACAGAATTTCCAAATACAACAAAAAATTTTCAGACCAATTAACCATTTTTTTCCTAAGTTCATAGGCGCGGAGCTTAAGTAGAAGATTTTTGAAAAAAATCATAAAAAAATTTCGTTTCTACCATTTTTTCAAATCAACTTAAGAATTTTTTTTTTCTAAATTTATTTTGAACATTACCTAAAATATAACTTAATTTTTTCTAAACTAAATAGAAATAAAATGCCAACAAAAGTTATTTGTTCTTTAAAATGCATTTCTAAATAAAATATTACTTTTTTTATAGAAAAGAACAGATTTTTTAATGATTTTTTTTTTGTTAAATAAAATTTACTTTAAAATTTCGAAATTTAAGCTAACTTTTACTTTTGCTAAAATTTTCTATTTTAATCAATATGTTTTAATTGATAAAATAAGGTACAAAAGAAAGTTTAAGCGGTAAAGCTTTCTTTATCAGTTCAAGATTGGGCTTAGCCATTAGTTCATAGATCCATATCGGTATTGGCAAAATTATTTATTAATATTTGTCAATTTAATTTAATTAAAATGTTTTGATTTTAAATGATAAAAGAAAGATGACAAAGAAAACTTTGAATATTAAATAAAATTTAAATTTAAGTTCCTGTTTTAAAAGGAGTTAAAACATATTTTAGGAACCATAAAAATCTTTAATTAAAAACAGACTAATTTCAATTTTTTTTTCAAAAGTTAAGTTTTGAACCGAAAAATAAAAAAATAATTTTTTTTTTGTTATATCTTTTTTAATATTCCATCAAAAAGAATATTCTACATGACTCCAGCTTTCTTAACTATAAATTTCTATACAATTCTAAAATATATTTTTATTTGACTATTTGATACAGGTGAATAATTTTTTGTTTTAAACAGTTTTTTTTTCTTAAGTAAAATGAGTCTTAGAAATCAATTAATATTCAATGGATACGCAAAGGTTTGCTTTCAATTAATTTTACAATTTTCAATATTGTTATTTTGTCTGATAAAATGCATTTAGTTTATAACAGTGGACATAAATAGCAATTTATGCTTCAAGAATTCTTGTTTTAAATTTTGTTAAATTTATAAGATGAGCTCACCAGCTTATATTAATATCCAAAATAAGAAATGTAATTCAAGTCAAGATGAGATTATAGAATGTGTAGAAACTAGCAATGAAGAATCCAAAGATTTAAGTCACAGAATTGATACAAATTCAGCCAGTGACAGTGAATCGGATGATTTTGTGTTTTTGTTCTCTAGCGTAAACGGAGAAATTGTCCAAGAAAAAAAATTGCCAACTCCTGCATCATTTAAACGAGCTCTGTCGCAACAAAGTACTAAAAGCATTGAAGCCGAGTTTAACGATAGTAGCTTTAAATGAGATTTTAAATTAAACTCTAGTTTTCTTTAGCTAGCTCAAGTTCTAGTTCGACAAAAAAATTTCGAATATCTAGCAGCTTAAATGAGCTTGAGATAAATTCAGATAAAGAAAAATCAGATCTAAATGCATCATTTGATGCAGATTTCACGGAGAATGATGAGCTTTACATGTGTCATAAGAATCCTGATCCAAATAGACAAATAATTACTCCACAATCAATAAGTAAATTAATATTAGTTTAATCAAAAAGTCATCTGAAAAAGAATAATTTTTCAAGTTTACAGTGATGAAACTATTGCTACTGGCTACACACCAAACGTTGATTTTGATCCAGAAGAACTTAGTCAAGCAATTAAGTTTGTAAATTTGCAGCGTTTGCATTCTTTACGTGAGTTAACTTTAAATTTATTAAAAACATACATGATAAATAATTAAATGCAATTTATGTAAAATTTAACAAAACACAAAATTAAATTTTATGTTGTTAAAATAGCTAAATTTAGGAAAATTAACCAACTGAATTTACTTTAAAAAATATTATTTAAAAATCTAAAAATGATGAATTCGTTCAGGATGTTGTGCACACAACAGTCTTTATTTATTTATTTTTATTTATTTTATAAAAAATAATTTGGGATAAAATCCCTTGGCTGTTTGGAATGAATATTAATTCTCCCTTTAAGCCACGTTAGCGTTAATTTTGAGATTTGTAAAAGTTATTTTTGATTTTTTAAAAAATTGAAAAAACAGTCTTTACAATAAATTGTTTCTTTATCTTTCTCTCTCTTTCCTTTATTTAATTTATGTCTGCAGACAATTTCTTTTATAAATAGATTTGTATTTTCTAATTTGGGGCGAATATCATTTAAAAGCTACTCCAGATAAATAAAGCATTTACACTAACTAAACTTGTTCTTTTATTCTCCCCATCCCGAACCAACAGCTTAACAAGGAATAAGACTATTTTTGAAAAAACATCTATTTAATAATTTAAATAATCTCTCAAAATTAATCCAAATTTAATTGAAAAAAGTAAAAAGACTTTTTTATGTGGCAACCTTGTCTTCTTTTTATGACTAAAGGTACTTTTTTCAAATTCGTTAATAGTTTTCTTTTAAACTGTTTTAAATCCACTATTTTATTATTTCTCATAGATTTTATTCAAATTTAAGAGTTAAATTTTAAATTAAAAAAATGTATAATTTTAAGACTCTAAATGATTCTTTTAAAAAAAGAGATTTTTAAGTTTTTTAAATAAATCTAAAAATTGGAATGTTATTTTACTGAAAAATGATTTATTTTAGGAAATAACTGAATGGAGTTTAGTAAGTGACCTAAACTAGGAAATTTACATTTTAAATTTTATTTATTCTTATATAATGAATTACCACCATGACTACGTGAATTGCATAATAGTTGAAAATGCATTTACAGTTTGGTTGCGGAATTCACTTCATGTCCATTGTCACTTTGCAATTTAAGGCACTAAAACAGATTTAGATGGTCTAAGTTGTATGAATTTAGTTAAATCGTCTTGATTAACCATGATTTTATGTACAACACACATTAATCTTTATGTTTCAAGCTTTTTCTATACTCATATGACTTTTTTATTCAATTTGAATTTTGTGCTTATCAGTTAGTTGTCCTTTTTGTTGAGATATTTCTTCAAAATTTTTTCAATTTTGATTTTTTTCTTATTAAAAATACCAGTGAGCCATTACATTGATAAGCCATCGGAAAACTATTGTGGTATTTGAAAATTCAATACAAATTGAATAAAAATATTTCCTTTTTTGACAGATTAAAATTTAAAGTTATCTAAAATCATTTTTTTCATGTGAAAAAAAGACAAAAATTATAACATCAAAAATATTTAAATTGATTATAGATTTTATTGATTCAAAAAAAAAATTTTAAATTTCGTTTCAATTTAAAAAAGTGCAGCATACCATGTTGAATTATGCTAAAATATTTTTTTGAATGATAGTCTATCAAAAAAAGGAATTATTTTTGTTCAATTTGTATTGAATTTCACATTGCCAGCTATTAAAGAATTTAATTTTTTTTACATTCTTGTTAATTCGCATGAAAAAAGCCCTGCTAAATTAATATAGATTGGGTTTAATTGAGATACTTTGACAGTCATTTCTAAATATATAAGTTTTTAAAATCTATAATTTTTAAATATAGGCCTTTGGCAAAAAGAATTTAAATTTTTTATGCCAAAATTAACAATGCGAACTGATGATTATAAAAATTTCTTTAATTATTTGCTATAATTCATGTATAATCAAATAAAATATGAAAAAAAATAAAAAATTTTTAATTTTAGGTGGAGTTACATTTCCCAAAGATTTGTAATTTAAAATTATTTTTTCAAATAAATCTAATCTAATAATGACTGCTTAGACCAAAGCCAAAATTTTTTTCATCAAAAACCGACCGATTATCTCAAGTCAAAGAAACAGAACTAAGAGTAATAAATGTAATAAATTGAGTTTTTATTTAAATTTTTTAAACAGAAAATTTTCATTGATCATTTTAAGATTTTATGTGATGAATCTATAAATACAGAAGCGCAAGTTAAAAAATTAGTTAAAATTTTTTTCGGTATTTTTTTTATATTTTTCTAAACAAAAATTTTAAAAAAAAAAAAATTTAATTCAATAGAAAATTCAGTCAATTCAATTTTAATAATAAAAAGTATTTTGAACGAAGTTGCTAAATCAAATTTTACTTGCCAAAAAGCAATCAGCATAATAAAAGGTAAATTGAAATAAAAAGCCAATCTAATTTAAAAATGAAAATTTAAAATTTTCTCAAGAATTCAAATTTTGCACACATGACCTTTTTTCAAAAGCATTGAATGAGTATGTCGAAAATGTTGAGTCCGTTTATTCTGATCCTTTGTATTCTAATTTAACAAGCGTGAATGTAAAAAGCATGTGTGATCTGCTCTCAAAATTGTACATATATTCTCAAATGAATAAAAATATTGTTTGGTATCTATATTTTTGAAATTAAAATAAAATAAAATTTTTTAAATTTAATTTTTTTAAGTCTGCAACAAGTCAGAGAATTTTGTTTATTTAGATTAAAAAAGTGGTTCAATTATAGTTCAGTGGTAAATAATTGGCATTGTAAATTTCAAAAACAAAAAGAGCAAATATCTTCCTTTTTTGATAAATCGAAATTTAACTATTTTACTTAAGTAAAATAGCACTGCAACATTGTCTATATCTAAAATAAATTTTCTGATGTAAATAAAAGGCAAAAAATAAATCATCAATTAAATTTAAATTGACTATTGACTTGGTTCACCAAAAAAAATCAAGTTTTTATTTTAAGTAAAAAAGATGATTTTATTAATTTATCAAAATAGGACGAAATTTTGTTCAATTAGTTTTTTAAATTTGAAATTTCTAATTACTAATATTTTAAAAATATTGAATTTAATTTTAATTTTAGAAAAATGTACCAATTTCAGTTTACAAACAAAATTTCAAAAATATCAGAGACTTTTTGGCTGGTTGCTTGACAGATTTTAAAAAAATCGATTTTGATACTTGTCAATTTATTTATAATAGAGCAAGAACTTTTTTTCTAGACAGCTCTTTTAAAAAGTAAATTTAGAAAATTAATTTTTTCAATCTTTCTTATTTTTTCAGTGACTTGAAAAGTGACGTTTTTTTGATTGTTGATATTTTTGCGCAGGATTTTTTTACTAACTCAAATGTAGCTAATAGTACGGAGAATAATGTACGTGAATTTCGCAGCTTTGCAAACTTTAGACGCAATTTGAATAATCAAGTTAAGCCAGCGAGTGAAATTACAAAAACACCAGAAAACGTCTTCAGATTTGCAAAATACAGACAAAATTAATGCGTCAATCAAAATATATGTTTTTGTTTATTTTGTAAATTTTGATACTATTAGACTATGAATTAAATACTGATCTTTGTTTATTTCTATTTGAAAGATCCTATTTCAATGTACTTGTTTGTAATTTTTGTTAAAAATAATGTTAACTTATAGCTTAATTAAATTTATTTAATAAATAAAACATTTCCACTGTTTAAATTTATGAGCGAATTCTCAGTAAATAGAAAAATTATTTTTGCAAAGTATACCAAAGAAACAATATGTACCAAATATGATTTAATTTTTAAGAGAAAATAAATTTTTTTCTTTTAATTAATTTTTTGTACAAAATTTAGCAATACATTTTTTTTTAAATTTATATTCACTTATTCCTAAGTTTACAAATAAAATATCAATCTTTTTCGAATTTTTTTATTTGTTCCAGCACATCCTCTTCTTCGATGTCCACGAAATTCTAATCTTAAAAAAACATCAAGAAAATACACAATAATAAAATATCTAAAAATTTTAAACATTTAAATTTCATTAACTAAAATTCAATTAAGATTAATAAGTTAAAAGTTATTTAAATGGAAGAAATTTTAAAAAAATAATTTTGACTTGGAGATAAAATTTAATCTAAGCTTTAATTTTATATTTTTTTACTTAATTGTAAAATGGATACTTAACTGGCCATTTCTTTTTTCTTTTTTATTTTTATCATTTCAATTTGTCCATGGGACTTAAACTTTAATTAAAATAAATAAATAAATATTTCTTTTAAAACCAAATTTTTAATAGACTTTTTTATTTTTCTTGATCTTCCCAGATGTAAATATTTAATGAATTATTTTTTTTAATGTTAAATAATAAGTTTCATCAGTGCAGTGATCGGAGCACATTAAAACAATTAAAATAAACTTTCAGATGCAAAAAAACATAAATTTTTCTTTTTTTACTTTTTCAAAAATTTGGATTTTTTTTTCCAATTTCAAGGTTAATCAACAGAATATAGTTTCCTTATCATAATCGATTGATTTTGAATTGATACAGTACTGTAGATCCAATAGCATATAAAAGACAGCTCAAACTAGCTAGCAAAAAAAAAAAAACAAAAAAAAATTCAATAGTTTAAATTTTGAAAATTTATTTTTTTCATGTTAAATATAAAGAGATTTTATTTTATATCAAAAATTTATTACAAATTATTTAATAATTAATTATTAAAAAAATCATCACAAAAATCAAAACTGCATATTTAGACCTATTTAACAAATTTGCTTAAAAATTAACTGAAAATTTTTAAATTTATACTAATTATTTTAATAATAAAATACAATTATCAAACAAAAACTAAATTTGTTTTATTAAATCAAGTTTTGAGCTCATGTCTTCACAACCAGAGTCAGCGCTTAATCCGTTTGAAATTGGTTCCGTGAATTGACTCTTAAAACAAAAAGATATTTTTTTTTTATAAAATTTAAGAAAAACCTAATTCTTAGATATGTGCGAGTATTAGCTAATGTAAGTTTTTTCCTTAACTTTAGTCTATACAAATACTTAACAACATATATTTATTTACACCAACTATTTTACTTTATTTTTGATTTCTAATTTTATGATTTAACTCTATATTAAATTTAAGTCATTCAAAATATGTTAAATCATAAGTTTTACTAGAAAAAGAAATTTAAAAATTCCTAACAATATTACCAATTTTGAATTAACTGCTGAACCCATTGATACCGCGCTCTGCTTTGTGGCCACATTTATCATTACATAATCACAATCATCATTAAGTTTCTTAAAAATAAAATTTTAAATTTTTGCTTTATAATTTCATTTTTAAGACTACTTTTATTTGAGCTGTTCCATTAGATGAATAGCTTGACTTTGAGTCAGGAAAATCACTTAAATTTGTATTTGTCAATTTAAAATAAAAATAAAGGCGATTTTTTTTCTCATCTGAAATTTCTGATTGCATCACTAATATTTCTGAAAATTTAAATTGCTTTTCTTATTTTTCCTAATAAACATTTTTGCTGTTTAATTATCTAATTCACAATAAATTCTCAATTTTAATTGTAAAATTTTAACGAGTATTTCAAAACCTATGTTTGTAAGCATATAATTGCAATCAGTCAAAAGCTAACAGTTATTCCAGAAAAAAAATTTGATTCATTTATAGGCCAAAAGCCGTAACCAGGTAGAAAGGCCAAAGTTTTGAATATAATAAAAAAAATTAACCGTTTTATGTGTATATTTAGTTTTTTCAAATTGAGATAAATCAGTATTTTAGTAATTAATCTTTAATCTTAAATAAAATTAGAATTTTGCGCATAATATTTGTAGATAACAACTATATATTATTAAAAAACTAAAATACTGAATTTATTTTAATTTACATAATTGATTGAAATGAAACTCTTATAGAACCAAATAAAAAACAAAAATTAATTTTTAAGTAATCTCATAATGTTCAATTCACTATATGATTTAATAAAAAAAATGTTTGTAATTGAAGAAATTCTTAATAACAAGATTTTAGAATACGAGAAAATGAGTAGGTATTTATTTTCAAAAAAATTTTTTTTTTTTTTAATAATTACTTTTAAGATATAAAGCCAGCTACAATCATCGATATGTTACAAGAGCAAAGAATCGAGTGTCCGAACATTCGCCAACTTAATAAGAGTAGATTGGAAAACAATGGAAAAGTAATAAAGAATAGACGCCTGATCGAAAAACAAAAAAAAATAAATTGAGTCTTTTTTGTCCTTAAAAATATATTTTGATTTTATTTTTATTTTTTTTGTTCTGCTTAGATAATTAGTGTTATATTTTTCTAAAAAAAAGTGATAAATAAAACATTTTTTTTCTAAATTCAGTATTTTAGTATTTTATTTTGCAAAAAATAAAAACCGGTAATAATTACATGCCTTAGAAGTTTCTAACATGTTATTTGAAAAAATAAAATCTATATGTTAAATTAGTGATTAAATTAGAAATTTAAGCGATTAAACAAAAATAAAATATTAATGCAAATTTTACTATGATTTTCTTCGATGTGGAGAATATTTTCTTTGTTTATGATGTGGACTTATTCGAAACGGAGGTGCACATGTTCTGTTAAAGCATAGTTTAAAAATCTAAGTTCAAATAAATAAAGAAAAAATACTCTATTTTAACAAAAGGTATTTCTTTTAATTGTTCCGGATCCAGACCAGATGTTTCAATTCGATTATAACTTTTTTTAAATTTGGTAAAAAAATCAAAAGCTTTTTTTAAAAATAAAACTTTAATCATTTACTTAATATGTTGAAGTATTTCTTCAGGAGGCTTTGACACATTTCCAGGCGATTTACTTCGTCTTGAATTTTTCATTAGTTTCAAATTAAGAAAATATTTACTTAACTACTTTCTGCGTCTTATTTGACGCTTTTTCTCAATTTCATTTTGGTCCAACTCATCCATAGTTGTCTCATGACATGTTTCTGATGGATCATGGCGGCTTTTTTTCTCTTTAAAAACAATGTGCGATCCACTTTTTTGACTAGACAAACTTTTACGTGACTTTGAACTACCATTGTGCTTATGGCTAACAATATTCGTCCATTCCGGATTATGACTTATGCCTCTGTTTGAGCTAGACAAAATAGATGTTTTTTTTTATTAGAAAAATTTTCAAAAAGTACCCTCTGGAATGTGATCTGTGCTTTTTTCTATGACTTCCTCGATTACTCGAACTTCTATGCATACCTTGACCATTCAATCTTGATTCCGATTTAAAAACTTGTCTTTTGATTATCAAACCATGATCAGAGTCCGAATCTTGACATTTTGTCTCATTAGTCTCTTCTGCACTTGTAAGTCCACTACGTCTATTTCGACTTCGATTGCGGCTAATAATTGAATATTGAATATTTGAATTAAAATTTAATTATTAAATTAGATCTACCCATGTTTGCGTCTATGAACATTTTCTCCTTCTGATGCTGATTCTTGTCTAGCATAGTGTACTTTTTGACTTCTAGCAGATTTAATTGACACAGCTGGACTTTTCAATTCATCTTTTTTATTTTTTTCATTTTCTTTGTCTTCTTTTTTCTTTAAAAAAATTAAATTTCCATCTTCACTTAAAATATTCTCAACACTAAAAAAAAAAAAATAAAATTAATCTGATATGAATTGTTTCATTATTTCATCAACTTTTCTTCTTTGATCTGAGAGTCATCGACTTAAAATTAGTCAAAATTATGGTTCTATTTTTTTTTTTCATTCAATTAAGACTTACTATTCGAATAATCATTCAGACATTTTTTTATACGTTTGGCAGGTAAACGGTCAAAACTACTCTTCAAACCAGTCTCTCGATTCAACTTAGAGCTTGAAAAAAAAAATACTGCTTCATCCAAATAATTTCTCTATTTTTTCTATTTATACCTTTTTTTATTCATTGCATTTGTAGTATTGATTTTGGCCGGTTCTCGGTACACTGTTTTGACCCTTTCAAAAATAAAATAGACCAACAGAGAAAAATTCTATTTTAATACTTGAAAAATTTTAGATGATCTTCGCATGTTTGATATAAATGTTTACAACTAGATTTGGTGCTTAAATAATAGCTGAGAGTTTTCTCTTCATTCTATTAAAAACAGATACTTAAAAATATAGCAAAAAAAAAAACGATAAATTAAAAAAAAAATTACATTTTTATCTATCAAAGTAATAATAAATTTGTTTAGTTTGTGATTGAAATTTTTTATTCGAGGCCAAAAATAGCTGTCTAGCTTAGTGTCATTTTGATAAAGACAAATTCCAGTTGGATTTATACCAAGCTCGTAATCAGCCTCGTCTTCGCCCTTAGCAAGCATTTAGAATAAAAAAATACGTGACTAGCAGGAAATTATTACTTTAACTAAATACAGATCAACGCCATATGAATCAATCCATTTGATTTTATTTAAAAAGTTCATTTCAGCTTCTTCTTGGCTCATTCCTCTTTTTTAAATTTTAATCAAACAAGACCAAAGTTTTTATGTATTTATTTACTTTAATTTTACATGCTTTCCTTCAGCTGATTTTTCAATCTCAATTGATTGATTTGGCATAAACTGAAATTCAGATGCATAGCCATGCGAGTCTCGTTTTGAATTCGAATCGCCAAGTTCACTTTGGAGGAAAAAACTGAACAAGTCAACAGCTGAATCAAATTGAAGAGTTATTTTTCCATTTATTATGTCTTTTCTTAGTTGCAAATAAAATAGATATCTTAAAAAAAAGTAAATTATTTTTTTTTTATTTAAGCATAGCCAAATTACCTTGTGAACTCGTCATTTAGTTTGCATGGGTCTGTGATATAGTGCTTTACATGAAAATGCAAAGTAATCTCATTCAAGTCTTCAATAAGTGCTTTAAATTGTTGTATGATTGAATTTTGGAGATCGACCCATACAA
Organism: Brachionus sp. 'Tiscar'; assembly: GCA_006352455.1. Lineage (NCBI taxonomy): Eukaryota > Metazoa > Rotifera > Eurotatoria > Ploima > Brachionidae > Brachionus > Brachionus sp. 'Tiscar'. Next base: position 22,925 of record VANL01000603.1, read on the forward strand.
ACTGATTGTGGGAATCATAAAAACGAAAACTGAAATACTCAAATTCTTTTAGTTTTATAAATTTGGCCACATCTGAGAGTATTTTTTCGCATTTTTGAGCCCCCTTAATTTTTGGATTAAAAAATTTAATTACTCTAGGAAACAATTAATTTACTTTATACGACAGCCGTAGTTCCCTATCGTCCAAGAGTAGTACTTTAATTTTAACATTTTTCTTTAATTTTAAGCACATCATTTTGAATTTGTTTTAAAATTCAATTTGAAAATTATTAAATTGCAAACAAACAAGATTAATATTAGATTTTTATGCGTTTCAAAAATTCAGACTAACTTTAAGCTAGCTAGATTGATTTGAAAAAAATTCAACCAGTATTTTTTGGTCAATAGTTTGAATTAAAGTTAAGTTATTTTTAATCTTGTGTAGATGCATGTAGACCAGTGTTAATTTACCGAAATAATATTCTTTTACTATTAATAAAAAGTAAAAATGAATTTAAATTTTTTTGTTAAAATTTATTAAATTAAGCCAAAAAGAATTTCAATGAATTGGATGAAATTTTTTAAGTGATTTTGAAATATGAGGCCTAGAAAAATTATCGTTTTGTTTTTAATGCTTAGTATAGGGATTTTTTGAGTATTTGTTTGATAAGAGTTTAGTAAAAGTTTATCGCCTAATGCCGTATGATTTTTCTAATTTTATTCTAAATAATATTTTTTTAATTTTTCAAATGACATTATAAATGCAAAAATATACCTACGCTCATCTAAACTTAAAAAAGTTTCAATTTATTTAGTATAATTTTTGAAATTAATGTCGTATTGACAATGACATTGAATACAAGCCCTACCTGTTGTGAGCAAACTCTGATTAAGCACAGTAATTTGGACTCAGAGTCACCTGATTACGCACTTCGGGCCCTAAATCTGAGCAAAGTTTTCTACAATGGAAGCAACATTTTTTTTAATAAATCAAAAACTGTCGTTTTAAATCAAGTCAATATAAACATTGAAAAAAATAAAATGTATAATTTAAAAAAAAATGTTTATCTCAGTTTAAACTTATATTTAGATACGCTTTATTGGGTCCAAGTGGTTGCGGCAAAACAACTCTATTAAAATGTCTTTTAGGTTTATTAGACTACGAGCATGGAGAGGTATTTATTAGCCAGGATAATTTGTGTCATAGAATAAAGAAAAAAGTCGATCTTACCGAGCTTGGTTATATGCCACAGGTTTTATCAACTTCTAAAATTTTTACAGAAATTATTAATTTTAGTACAGGAAACATGTTTATATTCGGAGCTTTGTGTTGGAGAATTGTTTTATTATTTTGGAAAATTGTACTCCATGTCATATAAAGAAATAAAAGAAAGAGAAAACTTCCTAATATCGCTTTTGAATTTGCCCAATTCAAAACATTTAGTAGCAAATATGAGGTATTTTAAACAAAAAGTGAGTCAAGTGCTAAGTTATTTTATTTTGTTTTTTAAAGTGGTGGTCAGGCTAGAAGAACAAGTTTGGCTGTTAGTCTCCTAAATAATCCAAAAATTCTCGTACTAGATGAACCAACTGTTGGTAAGTTTAAATGTAAATTATTTAATTTAAAATTAAATTTGATTCTAAAAAGGCCTTGATCCAATGCTGAGAAGAAAGCGAGTTTTTTTTTCGGCTCAAGCCGAAATTAAAATAACGATTTTGTCATTTAAGAATTTGGAACTTTTTGGAAGATTTGGCCCATCGAGATAAAACCACCATTTTAATCACAACTCATTATATTGAAGGTAGCATAAAATAAAAAAAAATGATTAAATATTTTTTTTTAACTAAAAGAGGCTAGAGGTGCAGATTGTTTGGGTTTTATGAGATCAGGAAAAATAATCGAAGAAAATAGTCCAGAATTTTTGATCAAAAAATTCAACACTCAAGTATTTAATTTGAATGCTGCTTTTTTGTATATTTAATTTTGTTTCACATAGATTTTAGAAGATATTTTTTATCATATTTGTGAAAATCAGGCCAAAGATTTGACCAATTCGAAAAAATTTACCAATGTTGAACAAACAGATTACTTATCGACTGAAAAAAGTAATTTTATTTTATGAGAAGAATGTTTTTAATTTTTCATCTAAATGCTAGCAATGTCACTTGATGTAAGTGTTGCCGAACAAAATTACAAGCCATCATTAGAATCAAAAAAAAGATTTTTGAGCCTTGATCGAACTGTAGCTAATGTCTATAAAGATAGTTTAAAATGTTTTAGAAACAAAAAGTAATTTTTTTTTAAAATAAATTATTTTAAGACTAAAAAGAGAAAAATCATTTTTGTTAAAATAAAAAAAAATCGTATTGAGTTTTTTAGTATCAATTGGTTAAATTAGGGTTTCATTTTTTTATTTTGAAATAAGACAGCTAATAGCAAAAAATATCCAAAAATTTTGTAAATTTTTTTTAATTATATTTTTTAGCCCGGTCCATTAATTTAAAAAATTTTAAGTTAAATTAAAAAATTTATTTTCTTATTGAATATGCTTCATTTTAAGTTTAAAAATAAATTTTTTTTTTAAAATTTAAATTAAAAAAATGTTAGCCTATCTTTATTAGATACACATTGTTAATTAGGGTCGAATTCTTTCATACTTAAAATTTAAAATTTGTTAAAATAAATTAATCTTGTCATTACTTATACAAAGACTTTTTTTTATCATGCTATTTTATCTATTTTAACAATTTTTTATAAACTAAGTATTTTTAATTTAAATTAATCAATTTCAACACAACTTGTAATTTAATTAAATCTTTAAAAGATTATTAATCATTCAATTTTTGGTTCCAATAATTCAAATAACTTTTTTTTGTCTGTGCATTGGCAGACCAGTGAAAAATTTACCCGTTGGATTTGTAAATTATGACAATAGTTCATTTAATCTAAGTGGCCAAATTATTGATGAAATGGACAGTCAAACTTTGAGCAAAGTATTTTTTTTATAAATCAAAAAGTTAATTTGTTTTCAATAAATTTAAAAAAAGAAATTTTACAAAAATTTCGATTCTGCTTATACAGATCTAAAACTGGGCAAAATTTGGACGCTTTTTGTGATTGATCCAAATTTTGGTCAACAAGTTTTAGAATTATATGCGAAAAAAGAAGATTTTAAATATTTGACAAACATTCTTCATGTCTATATGGACAATACAAGTAAATTGAATTTTTTCTTAATTTCTTGTTTGACTTGATTTTTTTGAAGATCAACAAATAAGTTTAGCAATAAAAAATGCTTTGTTTGATTCTGTAAAAAAAGTGGCTGATAGATTGATTTGGAACAAGCGACTAAGATCAAATAGCAAAAATAATAATTCAAATATTGATAATTTTTATTTTTTTAAATTTGAACAGCCAGTCTATGGCGAACGCGAAGCAGTGTTCACAAATTTCATGGCACCTGGGATTGCCCTTAGTGTTATTTTTTTTATTTCTGTTGCTTCCACTGCTTCTAATTTTGAGTTTGAAAAACGGGTTGGTCTAACCGAAAGAGCTCATATTTCAGGTTTTTTTGTTCAAATATATTTATTTCAAAAATAAATAATAGAAAAATTTTAGGTGTTAGAACTATTGAATTATTGCTTAGTCAGTTGATTGTCTATTCTATTCTAATGGCCATCCAAGTTTTCATAATACTTGGATTACTTTTTGGATTTTTCAAAGTAAATATTTTGTTTTGTTTGAACTAAAGTTTATTCTATTTTATTAATATTTTAGCTGCCCCTCAAAGGCTCATTTATTCTTTTAATATTACTTTTACTGTCCCAAGGTTTTTGCGGACTATCATACGGTAACTTTGAAATTCAATTTATTTAAATTTTAATTTTATCGATTCATTATGAAGGTTTGAGTCTTGCTTCAATATTCTATGGAGAAGAGACAGTGATTCAAGTTACTCTTGCCTCGTTTTACCCAATATTACTAATGAGTGGAATTATATGGCCTATTGAAGCTCAACCAACATGGTTAAGCAATTATATTAGCAAACTCCTTCCACTGACATACGCAACTGACTCGTTTCGAGCCATTTTAGAAAAAGGTATTAGAAAGTTTTGCTAGGCTTTTAAATATTTTTCTTTTATTTTGAAAAAAATTTGACTTAAAATTCAAAAAAATTAAAGTCAATCCTAAAACTTTAATTAGTTTCATATTCTTTATCAATTCTTTTCACTTGATTTTTTTCAACTTTTTTTTAATTTGATTTTTAAGAGGAATGTTCAAAGTTAATATATTAAATTCTTAAAAATCAGAGTAAATTAGAAAAGTTTTGACAAGAATTTAATTTAATTTTTTTTTAGACTGGAATATTGGAAACGAAAAAGTATTTAAAGGATTTTTAGTAACATATGCTTGGACAGTGATTTTTCTAATTGTTTTTCTGTTAATTTTTTCACACAAATCAAAGTTAACCTACAAATAATTTTTTTTAATTAATAAATAAAAAATTTTATACAATAATCTTTTATTATAATTTTATCTAATAATTTGACATCTAATACTGTTGTCTTAACACTTACAGCATATAAAAGCCCTAACAAATAATAAAAAAATCAATAATAAATTATTAAACACTGACGAACAATTTTTAAAAATTTTCTGAACCCCTTTTTTAAAATGAAGAATTATTTTAAAAAGTTTTAATTGCTATTTAGTTTTAAATTTATTTTACTTTTAGAAAATAAAATTTGTTTTTTTTTTCTAGACTTTTATATTCTTATAAACCAGGCTACTTGCTGTAATCCTGCCCTAATTTTTTGCCACTGTTATCCAATTAGCCACTTAATATTTTTGAAGAAAATTTTAGGTTTTGTGAAATTTAGTACAATAGAACAGAACAAAAATTAAAATGTATTTATAACTTTTTTTCTGGACGTTAAAAATTGGTTCTGTTAATGCAACATAGTGCAACATTCAAAGTT
>VANL01000604.1:0-27873 GCA_006352455.1 Brachionus sp. 'Tiscar'
TAACTTTAATTTTACTTTTATTTTATTTTATTTTTATTTTATTTCATTTTTATCTTATTTTTTTTAATTTTTAACCTTTTCTGAAGGAGCTCTAGCTCGGTATAGAAAACAAATAAATAAATAAAATACAATTTGTAGTCCGCTTAGCAAGTCAATAATAACGAAGGTATTTGATAATTACGGCCTAGATGATCAACTCGATGCAGTCACCTCGGAGCCTTCGCTCAAAAAGGTACTTAGAAAAGAGATGAGCTCCCCCCTATGCTCATCAAGGAGCGAACAAGGTTAAAAAAAAAAAATGTATTAGTTATAGATATTTATCAAGTTTGTTTTTTAATTGATTTTTGGATTTTCGATTTGCAAATATATATTTTAAAAAAGTACGCATTTTTTATTTAAATTTAATGATAAAAAATAAAATCAAAACTTACTAATTAAAAAAATAAATAGTTAATAAATTCTTTAAGTTTTGAATTTAAATGCTAAAAAAAAAGAGAAAAAAGACGAGAAGCTCTTGAGATTCTCATGCAAATCTTCATATATTTTTTCTAATGACATATAATACGAATTTCAAATTATTATACATGTAATCTACATTCTTTCTCTTTTACATCTTTTATGAGATCTTATAGAGAACGAGATCTGTGTTAGATTGAAAATGAAATTTATCCATGAAAAATATAATTTGATTTTTTGATTTTAAATTTTATGAATTTTTACTTTTAGATTACTTAATAGGTTTTTTAACGCATTTGTTATTAAATTTTTAAACATATTCAAAAAATATTGATTAATATTTTTTCAATTATTATATTTCTCTATATTTTAAATTATTCTTTATTTTAAAGAGTTTTTTTTTTAAGTTTATTTGAAAAAAAATAAATTTAAGTTTATATTAAGGAGTTTCGCTTACCAAATGCTAATTATATTGTTATAATTCATTAAAAAAAAAATTTTAGAATTCTTATCTTTAATTTTATCTATTCTTTTTTTTGAAGTAAATTTAAAACATATTTTGAAGAAATTTGACCGAAATGATCATTTAAATATTTCTTTCCCCCATTTTTACTCCATACTGATTCAAATTCTGATTCTAATATTTCTGCACCATATTTCATTGTTAATCCTGTTTCTTCTAGACTTAATTCACACATACGCATATCGTCAACTCCTGCTAGTAAAAGAACTGATGGTCTTTCATCGTATATTTCCATTTGTCGTGCAATCCACTTTCCATCAAAGTGAGAAAACCACCAGCCTTTTTTTTTCTCGCCATCCCTATGCTGATCAGAAGGTCTCGAAAATGGAATTTTAAAAAAACGCTGCTCATTTATTCCATTTTTGACAATTGAACCTTTCGCTTTTCTTGAAATTGAATTATTTATGTATGAATTTTCATTAACAGAAATAACTGAAGCTGGTGCTCGTTCATTGTTGCTGAGTTGCGATTGATCATTTTGTTTTTTGTTTTTTGATTTCCATGCATGATAAACTTTTAATCTTCGATGAAATTCTTCTCTGCATGCTTCTAATAAATCTAGGTCACATGATGTATTAATAGCATCTCTCAATTCAGCATATTTCCATTTTGACAAATCAAATTTTCCCTTCATATTTGAAAGCGAAGTACTGCTTGATTTAGCGGGAGATTTTATTGGATCAACATCTGTTATACCCATTTCTGTAGCTAATCTTAAAGCTAAATCGTGGTCTCTCTTTTCTTGTTCAGCGATTTGATTTTCTTTTATTCTATCTTCATCTTTATTTTTTTTTTCAGAATCAGTTGAACTTAATTTAAAGTTATTATTGAAATTTGATTCTTCTACTTTTCGTCTTGATTCGATCTCTAATTTTCTATTAAAAAATAATAAGCAATAACTCAAAAATTAGTATTGGCTAAAATAATTTACTGTTTTCTTAGATTTTCATCAGCAATCTTCTTCTGTTCGTCATCTTCTTTTAGTTTTTGTGCTCTTAAAAGTTCATCTTGTATTCTACGTAATCTTTCTTGCTCTTCTTTGTTCTTTTGATTTTCTAATAAACTTTTTATTTTTCTGAAATCTCGCTCACAAGCATTAAAAAGATCATTATAAGCTTGATTTATTTGATTTGCATTTATGTTCGACGAATTTTTGATTTTTTCAATCGTATTATCAATATGATTTACTAGCGATTTTAAAGATTCTTGGGCTATTTTCTGTTCTTTGTCTGATTTGATTTGATTGAGAATATTTTTCATTGATTCTGTTTGACTTTGTAATGATTTTATTTTCGAAATTCCTTTTATTTTTGGTCCATATTTTTTTTTTACTAAATGCATTCTCATATTTTTTTGAATTGTTAAAATACAATCCCTTCTATAAACAATCTTATTTTTTACTTTAAAATATAAGTTAAAAGATATTATTGATAAATATTTATAAACTACATTTTATTACTGATAAAGCGCACCATTGGATCTTTTTCCATCTGGACATTATCAACCATTTCTTTACTTTCTTAATTAAATTTGCTAAATTTTCTGGATCTGACTTCATTATTTGATCAAATTCAGCAAATTTTCCTGGTCGAAAAAAAACTTTGGTTAATCCAAATTTAAAATCTGAATCTTTCAAATTAAGAGCTTTGAATAAAGCCTTTTTTCAAATTAAACATTAAAATTAAAATAGATATATTATTTTTTTTATTTTTATACTTTGCAAAATAGTCTGGCATCCAATCTTGCTAATTCAGGAGGAAGATAATTTTTGTACATGTTGTAAAGCTCCATAAAACTTGTTCTTGATGGAAATCCTTGCTGCATTAAATTTAAGACAGAAGTCATTCCTGAACATTGAAGCTGACTTAATATTTGTCCTCCTTCGAACAAATTAGGAACCATTTTTAAGTTTGGTTTTACACAACGAATAAAATTTGTTCCCTTTAAAATCAATATTATCTTTTAATGCTAATAAAAGTTTTTCTTACGGTCGATCTTAGTTTTTCTAAAAGGCCAGTTAGTTGTGATTTAAACTTGCTTCCTACGCTTATAAAGTTTAATTTTCCAGTATTTTGTTTGATCACTTCTTTTTCAGAGGCAAAAAGATTCTGAATAAATTTATTTTTGCAATCTTGTACAAGAAAAGCTAATGATGTGTGTAACGCATCGTTATTTTTTTCAATAAATTGACTCGTAGTATAAACTACTCCACCAGCAAAATGTCTAACTAAAAATCCTTCATCATCACGAATTTCACGATGACATTTTAACTTTGATTTTCGAGGGACATCAAGTCTTAAATGTCTTGTATGCTTAGAATGAACATTGCTTGTAAAATGGTTTGAATTTGGTGTAGGTAATCTACTTTCCTCGTCCAAAATGTCGAAAATTCCAAAATTCTTTGATTCAATTAAATCAATGCAATCTTGATTGTCTATATAGGCGATTTTTCTAAGTCCTAAGCCTTCTTTTTCATATAAATTTTGCTCCTTTTTTTAAATAAAAAAAAAATTGACTAAATTTGTAACTAACTAAGATTTCAATTAAAATTTCTATTTATTTTATCATTTAATTACTGTCGAGTTTTTACCTCTTTAAGTATACGCTCATTAAAAAATTGTTGAAGCTTTTCATTGCAATAATTGATACAAAACTGCTCAAAACTATTTACTGGAAAGTATTCTATATTTTAAAAATTAATTACAATAAAATTAAAGCATTTATCTGCTAAGGAATTACCGAATCCAGCTATATCTAAAAGACCAATGAAACTTGATGAAACATCAAAAGGAATGGCATTGTTAATACATGCTACAATATGGTCAAACAATTTTATATAAATTGCTTTAGCAAGAGCATCTCTAGCGTTAGTCGCTTCGGTTACTTTTAATGGTACCATAATTACTGTTCCCAATTTACCTCCTCGGTGTGCCTGCATTACCCGACTAATTAAAGCTTTTTCTAATTCATCAAGTTCTAAACCTAGCATTTTAGCAACTATTTGAATTGATTTTTTGCCTTTGACATTAAGTCTACATCCTCCTTTAGAACTATCAGGATCTTCTTCAAAATCAATATTACCAATGTGTAAAACAGCAGCAACCGTTAAATAAATATTCATTTTATCTTGAAGAGTTAAACCTATTTGATCCATAGATTTATCACATTCTAGAAAATCCTTTGAATCGTCTAATTGAGGATCTTTTAGATGTCCTTTTAAAAAATGATCTTTGCTTTTACGATCTGAGGGAATTAATTTATCACTAGATGAACAACTAAAATATTGAGTGCATCCTCTGTTTAAATACTTCAAGATTGAATTTTAGTATTTAATAAATTTTAATTTATAGGCTAGAAATTACATGAAAATTGTCTGGACTGGACAACAAAAGGTCATTTCTCAATTTTTCTGATGCTCCAGCACATAGTCGATAAAAAATGTGGTAGTTTCTTTCTTCTCGACTTTGAACACATATTCGTGATTTTTCCAACAAATAATGAGAAACGAAACCTCCAGCTACTCTAAAATTATCATTAAAATGAAGCTCAATGAACTTTCCAAAACGACTGCTATTATTATTTCGAGTTGTTTTTGCATTACCGAATGCTTCTAACAATGGATTTGCTAAAAATGGTCTTAAAACATTCTTTTTAAAGAATTTTAGTTTATAATTTACATTCATTTAATCTTGATTCAATCAAGCCAGCTTTTGCTCCATAAGATTCAGTTAGATATCTTAACAAGTATTTGGCAGATTCAGTTTTCCCAGCTCCTGATTCACCACTTACAATAATCGATTGACTTTGCTTAAATGCTCTCATATCTCGATATGACTTATCCCCTATAGCAAATACATGTGGAGGAAGAATTCCTAATGATTTTCCTTGATATATTTTAATTGCTTCACTAGAGTACAATTTTGCCAAGTCTTTGTACGGATTGATTGCTATAAGTATATTTGCTACATAAGTCTTATAAAAATAATTAAATTAATTTCGAATACTACAAAATTTGCTTTTATTACATAAATAGAGTCTTTTTTATATCTTAGTCGAATATTTTGCAATAAATTTGCTTCATTTAAATACATCAAAGCACAATTGTCATCGGCATCTTTGTTTTCATATTCTTCCGAAGGAAAAACATTTTCTGTTGAAGCAGTTATTATTTTTCCTGGACAATCGAATAATTCGATTGATAAGGATTCTGAACCTATATCCACTAGTTTTCCAAGTCTAAAACCATGTTCATTGTCGGGAACCCATAGTTTTTTTATTTCTGTATCCATTTTCAAAATATTATATCAATTAACATTTGATTATAAAACAGTCTATTTTTGAAAAACAATTTAAATTTAATTCTGTTTAATTAGATTTCGCTCAAATTTTCTAATAAAATAAAAAAATTTTCTTGCTTTCTATAAAGTTGTCATTAGAGAAATATTTTTTATGAAGTTTAAAATCGTATAAAATATAAATGTTTGGACAAGATACAAAAAAAACAAAAAAAATGTATAAATAAAACAAATATTTTTCAAAAAATACAAATAAATTCTGTCCTATTTATTATAATTAAACCAAAACCTAAAGATATATAAGCTTGTTTTTTAATTAAACATCGTGAAAGCTTAATACATGGGAGTGACTATTGATTTTCTAAACTATTTTTTTTAAATTATACAAAATATATGTCAATTTAAATATTATTGAACATTAAATTATAATTTAAAATATATAATCAATAATTCTTTAGGTTAACAATACACTCGGACTTAAAGTTCATGACTTTTAATTTAGAAATTTTTTACAATTTTAAGGCTTCCTTTTTTGTCTTATTAAACATATTCATTGACATTGATATATTATATTCATTTAAATTCACATAATTTCAAAAATTACTTAACAACAAAATTGATACTCAAGTTTTATTTTGATAATAATAAAAATACTAGAAAAGATATAATTTAAGATTTACAATAATCTAAAGTAAACAAATTAATGAACTAAAAAATTATACTTTTTTAGAATTAATTTTTAAAATTTATAGTTAGAATACTGGAAGATGCTAATAGATCTTTTAATATTTTAAATAAATAAGTATTTCAAATATATAAGACGTCAAATATATTTATACATCTGTCATAATTATTTAGAAAATTCCAGAATTTCTAAAATTGACTGGTGATTTTTAGTCATAAAATAATTTTAACATAAATTAAAATTTTGTTTCACCTTTTTATATCCCAAGAATAATTTATTAATATTCATTAATTAAGATTTATTTATGAGATTTAATTTTAATTTTAAAATTGAAATCTAAATATTTATATGTATTAAAAGTAAAATAATTTTTTTTATTATTCTTTATTATTTTTGAATCGTGATTTTAAAAAATATTTTTTAAATAAACTCTTTCAGTTGAATATTTCTAAAATTTATAGCAGTATTATCAAATTTTTTTCAAAGCTTTATATCTCGTTCTTTCTTATTTTTTATTTAGATTTCAAAAATTTATGTGATTAAATCAAATAAAAATGCAGATATTTCTTAACATATTCTGAAAAAATCTGAAGCAATTTTAATAAAAATTATGATTAAATTCTGGATTTTTCAACCGTCAACGTTAGTCTTATTTAAAAAATTTTAGATAATTAATTTATTTGAAAACTATAACAAATAAAAGTAAATTTAAATATTACTAATGTGATTTTTTCAAAATCATATGATAATTACTTTTATATAATCTTAGTTAGTCTGACTTAAACTTGTAATTCATTATTAGAATAAAACTTGACTCAGATTTAAGTCGAGTAATCAGAGGCTTAATGACCAGGACTTGGTTATTTCAGAAATGTTAGGTTACCATTTTTGGTTTTTGCTTCTATTTGTATAAAGTATTTCATTTCGAAATAGAAAATAACATTTCCCTATATTTGTGTCTAAATTTCAACAAAATAATTATTTTTTTAAAATTTTTATTAATTCTCTTTAAATACAGTAATTTAATTTAAATGTTAAATGCCTTAATTTAATTATAATTTTTATTCGAATTTATTGATGATCTATTAAAACTTAAATACAATTATACAATTTTTAGTTCAACTATTTCTCTGGAAAAAAATTTCTTGATAAAATCTCTATTTTTCCATCGTTTCTTTAGTATATTATTAATTTCATCAATTTCAGAGAATTCAGAAAATTTGAATTCCAAAATTTTAATTGCTTTAGAGTTTAAATCTTCTAATTTTGAATTTAAAATTTTAATAAAATTTATATTATAATCAACAATTTTTGTTAAATTGTTAACCAAATAAACTTTTTCAATATTAGGGCATTCTTTGAAAATAAAATTGATTGCAAATGGATCGAATTCATTGAACGATAAATCTAGACATTCCAACTTTTTACAAACACCAAGTGATCTTAAGAAATTATATTTAATTTTATTTTGAATTAATTTACATATTAAATATTTTTACTTGAGAATTTCTGATGTTTCTCCGATTTTTAAATTTAAATTTCTTAAAAAAATTTTTGTCAACGAAGAGTGAAATAAAATTTGAATGGATTTTGAGAATAAAATTTTATCATCATTTTTACAATTTGTATTATTTTTTGTGATATATGACATATTCAAAGATTCAATTGCAAAATCTTGGATATTATTACACAAAATTGATCCATAATAAAATCCTAAGTTATTGAATGAAATATCTAATCGTTTAATATTGCTATCTATAAAAAAAATAATTAATATTGTCTTAAGATATCATTGTCTTTATTTAAAAGATTTTACACTTAAAATTTGAGAAAAATTTATTAATCGAAACTTGATCCCTTTGAGAGAGAAATTTTTCCAAGTCCAAGTTTTCAAAATTGATCTTACAATCACAAATGTCAAGTTCGTTGAGTTTTGGAAAAACTTTTAGTAAATTTGCTAAATAATCAGCCAAGTCAGAATTTGTTAAACCGTATGATTTTGCTAAACCAATATCATTTCCACGAAGACTCAAATTTTCTAAAATCTGGAAAATAAACATGCATTTAGTTTAAAAAAAAATTAACTAACTAACTTACGCTTAAAGTTTTATCATTGACCATTTTGTTTGAATTAGTTAGCTCAAATAAAAATTTTAGATTTTTAATAGTTAATTTGTTATTAGATAAATCAAGAAATTTAAGATTAATTAATGAAAATAATACATTTTCAAAGAAAAAATTTATTATTTTATCGGATAAATAGTTTGAAGAAAGATCAATCTTGGTCAACTTTTTCACAAAAGTTATTTCTTCAACGAAGAAATGACTATAGCTTATAACCGACTCAAAGATAACATCAAATTGATAAGATATTTGGCTTATATCATACGATATATTTCTTAAATTTAAAAAACCAGATTTTTCACTTTCTATCAACATTTTTTTTATATCTCTATTGAATTTTACTCCATTTTTAAAGCATATTTGTTCATAAAATTCATTTAGTTTTGGAATACTTTTATACGATTCAGTTAAAACTTTTACTTGGCTCATATCAGTCAAAACATCTTTTATCAGATCTTCGCCAAAAAGAATCAAATCGTCTGAATTTTTTAAAATAACTTTTTCGGGCTCTCGAAAATGTTGATCCTTTGAAAATATAATTTTGTATCGATTTAGAATTTGTGAAGTTAACTCATTTATTGACAAGTTAATATTTCTTTTTTTTTATGATTAAAAATTTCATCAAATTAAAAAAAATTTAACTTACGATACTGGAATTAAAAAATTTTTGTTATCTATTACGGCTTTTATTCGCCAAGCTTGAACAGATGATTTTGATACATATTCATTTAAACTTAATTCATCAGTATGAATCACTTTTTCATTATTTGTTTTACTTGTATGTTTATTTTTGTAATTCAGAATATAAGGAATTTTTTTTTGAGTTATATTGTTTTTTGGTGGTGAATTTTCAGTCAAATCAATTTCATTATATTTTGATTTATTTGAATATGAGATGGCTTCATCCTCTAATTGTTTTAAATCATTTGAAATTGTTATATCTGAAAAATTATCATCACAATTTTCTGATAAATATTCTTCGAAATTTTCCTTGATTTCTTTTTGACAATCTTCATTTGAGTTGTTGATAGTATTTTTTTTCTTCGAAATTCTCCTTTTTTTAATAAAATCATTTTTGAAATCTAGATTTTTTGGATTCTTTTTGATCCGTTTATCGTTCGAATTTTCGTCATCACTTTGAACTAGGTATTTTCTTTTATTAGAACTAGTTTTAGCTCCATCTTTTATGAGCCATTGATCATTTATATTATAATCTGATTCACTAACAAAAACATTATCTTGTATATTTTTACTGGATAAAGATATGGATGAAACATTGCTTGATCTACTCCCAATGTTTTCTATTGCCTTTCTATATTCACAGATAGCCTTTTTTTTCGTTGTTTGGTTAACAATAGAATCACTACTGTCATCTTCAAAATCCGATAAATTATTTAGCATCTTAGATCTAAAAATTCGATTTTCTATTATCTCTTCATCATCTAAAACTGTTTCACCAATAACAATATCATTTTCTAGATTAACAACTTTTTTTAACTTGTAATTTTTATCTTTTGCTTGATTTTAATAAATAAAAATTATTTAAGTTTGATTTTTATTTGAATCTATACGTATAATACCTTTGTTTGACAAAATCATTCTGTCAAATATTTCTTTATAAAGATTTAATTCATCACTTGTAAAATTTGCTTCATTTTCTACTTTGAATTTATACAAGAAGTCTAATGGTGTATAGCCATCTTTCGAAAAAACATAACTCAAGGCTCCAGCATCCAAAAGAAGTTTGACAACTTTCAGATGACCGTTTTGAGCAGCCTTATCAATTATTTTTTAAAATAGATTAAATTCTTAAAAAAATTTACATCGTGCAAAGGACTAATAGGTCCTATTGAATCGTTAATTTTAGCCCCGTTTTTTATTAAAATTTCAACAATTTTTGTATGACCATAGTTGCAAGCTTCATGAATAGGAAGCCAATTTAAGTTGTCCCTTTCATTAACAGGATGTCCCTTGAAGATAGAAAAAAGTATATATCACGAAACGATAATAATTTTTTTTACTTCTTCTATAAGTTTTTTAACTAAATTGTAATTTCCTTTGATGCAAGCTATATGTAATTGGGTCTCACCTCGAATATTTCGCTTTTATCAAAATAATTAAAAAACTATAATTTACAATGATAAAATTTACCTTCACAATGTACTTTTTTTGGTTTGCTTGATTCTTCATTCGAGTAGAATAATTAATTTCATCATCATTTAAAGCTGAACATTGATCATCAGCTAAAACAAAATTAAAGACTCATAATTTTATAAAAATAAAGTACATTCTGATGAAAACGTTATGCTCTCATTTATTGATTGCAGATCTTCGTCTTCATTTTCGTTTAATTCTTCTTCAATCTTATTATTAATTGAGTATATTTTCGTCATTGTTTCAGATGTATCAATTCCATTTGTCGATTGTGTTTCATTCAATAAATTCAATACTTTGCGCTTAAATATAAAAAGATTAAATTTTTCAAAAATTCATTCTCAACAAAATTTTTACATTAATACTTGAAGAGATAAATTTTGAGAGAGTTCAGCTTTATCCAATGCTCTCATATAAATGTCTCTAAGTTCAGCAAATTCACACTGAAGTTTTTCTTTGAGAAAAGCAATATTCAGCAAAGTTTTGCATTCCTTTTTATACAAAATTTAACTTTTTGATTTTAAGGTTTTTAAAAAATTTACTGATTCATCATTTATTGTATGGGTTTTCAATTCTAGTTCAAAAAATTTAAGTGCATTATCAAAATTTTCAAGATCTTGATAAGTTTGAGCTATTGATGAATAAACTATTGCAATTTCAGAATTCGATTTATTTAGTTTGTCAGTAAGATTTAACTTAAAACAAAAATATTATATTATTAGAAAAAAAATTGGTCATAAAAAGATTCCAAGGAAAAATTCTGGTTTAACAGAAAGATATTATCTTTTATAATTTTAACTAATACAACATATTTTATACAAACGTAAAAATTAAAATCATTTTATAAAAAAATTGTGAATTAACAAGAATTTAATTAATAATGTTTTTAACTGATTTTTTTCTTTATTTTTTTATTTTCCAATTTTTATTTAAAATTTCTTACTTGTTTTAAATAAGAATTTAGACCAAGCTCATAAAGACCTATATTACAATATGAATCTCCAAGATTTTCATGTAAAATGAAAATTTTTTCCCACTCTTTTGAATTTGGCTCATTTTCTTTAAATGAATTTATTGTTATATATGATTGATTAATTTCATTCTCAATGCGGATGATATTTTTTATTTCTTTTAATTTTTTAATTATCTCAAAACTGATGGCACAAGAATTTTTCAATTTATAGGCTTTTTTAAGTAAATGTTTCGCTTTTTCAAAATTTTGTACTTTTATATACAACTAAAATAAAATAAAAAATTTAAATTTAAAATGTAAATTTTTATAATTATTCTTATATACATCAGCAGCATAAGCGAAATCTTGGGATTGTTGAACAAAATCTTTTGTTTTGTGCGTTATTTCAACTATTCTATCGGCAACTTTTAAGCATTCTTCAGTTTTCCCTTTTCGTCTGGCTTGATCACATTTTATATACAAACACCGAATTAAATCTTCATAAAAGTTATTTTCCCTAAATAAAGAAGTTTATTAGCCTAAAATATTAATTCTTTAAATTTTCATACTCGCAAATATCTATTGCAGTTTTTAGATATTCTGTGCAAATAATCAAATCTCTCTTTTCATCCATAACAAAAGCTTAATAAATCTTGATTAGTAACTCAATTAATAGAAAAAAATATCTCCATACCACAATTAAGACAAGTACGAGCCTTCATTAATGAAAATTCTTTTTGATCAACCATATTTTTCTCGCTTATTAGATCCAAAGCGTCATAAGATTTTAAATAATAAGAATAAGCGTCATTTAGATGATCAATTCGTTTTTCTTTATAATTGCATTCTGCTAGACTCATAAAATAATTCCCTAAAGTAGTTAATGCTCTTTGTATCTCTACCAGATCGTCTATTTGGATAGTTATCGAATAATACTGATCTAATTCGGATTTAGCTCTTTCAAAATCAAGCCCAATTTTACATAAAGTTTCTCCAATAAACCGATGAGTTGTGGCAATATCTAGACTAATATTCAGTTTTTTTCTAAGATGAAGCACATGCTCAAATTCTTCTAATGCTTCTCTATAATAACCTTTAAATTATATAAAATAAAATATCTTCTATGATATTGATAATATACAAACCTTTTTGATAATAAGAATACCCAATTTGGAAAATAACATCAGCGAGTTCATTATGCTTTTGAAAATCTTTTAAAAGTTTTGTTTTTCTTTTGATCAACTCTTAAAATAAATAAATTATTTTATTAAATTCTAATTAATTAATTCTAATAATTTTTTCTTCATTATTTTACCTTTAATTTCATCATTCTCGTCCATTTCAGCGTTTTTTTTTCTATTATTCAAATTTTTTATGAGAAGGAATAAATGTAAAATTTAATTTGAATGTACAATCTATAATTTATATTTTTCAAAAATTATAATTCGTATTTTTCAACGTTTTTATATTTGTTTAAAAAAATTGTTTGTTCTTTAAGTTTTAAAATGCAATTTTTAGAGACAAAATTAGAAGCTCAATTAGGATGCCTAACCAAACCTGATGGTTCAGCAAAATTCTCAATAAGTACGCTTATTATCATAAATGAATTACTAAATAAATTTAAATTCTAAAACAAACATAAAAATTATTTAATATTAGATGATACTGTTCAGGTATGTGGAGTTTATGGTCCTGGTGAAGTAAAATTAATGAAAGAAATTGCGGAACGTTCTTATGTTAATGTTATTTACAAGCCAAGAATCGGAAATATTAGTATAAAGAAAAATATTAATTTGTTTGATTTATTTTATTAATAAAAAAATACTAAAGCTAATAGGGAAAGAGTTATGGAATATACTTTAAGAAGCATATTAGATGGAATAATATTAACCATTCTCCATCCAAGAACTGCTATAAATATTATTATACAAGAAATTCAAAATGACTCCAATGTAATTTAAATCCATTAACCAGATTAAAATAATAATTCGTTAAAAAAAGTTTATTTCTTGTGGAATTAATTGCACATGTTTGGCCTTATTAGATGCAGGTATACCATTAAAATTCACATTTGCCTCAGTGAGACTCGCTTTATTAAAGGAAGACAATTCAATAGTCTATTTTCCTGATTCGAAAATAGAGAAAGTAATTTTAGAGGACTATATAAAATAATATTAATATATCATTTTTTTTAAGATTATTAAAATATCTGCAACTTTTATCTTTGATTCTATCGAAAAAGATGTAATATCGACTAATATAGACGGTATATTTGATCTCAAGGATTTTGATTATTTAATGAATAATGCAAAGCATTATGCCATAAATAAAATTTTTCCTTTGTATTCAAAATTAATAAATGAAAAATATTAATTGTTTTATATTTTTTTTTACTTTTAACAAAAATGAAATCTATTAATTTTTTTGATAAAATTCAAAAACATTTTAAATTTTAATTACTTTTCCAACTTAACATTATTTGTCTTGAATTAGTCATTACCCCTTAAATATAATATTGGATCAGTCAATTGAAAGAAAATTTTTTAAACAAATTCTAAATTCTTAATTTTTTCGATTTTAAAAATGATATCTCAACCTCAAGATACAAATAACAATAGCTTGCAAAGTTACAAAAAAATAATATCAAAGGATCTAGATAAAATAATTAATCTATATCCTTTGAGTAATTATACGTTTGGCACTAAGGATCCCCTATATGAAAGGGATAGCAGTGTTGTTAACAGATTTCAAAGGATGCGCGATGAATTCCAAACAATAGGAATGAGACGGTCAGTAGAGGCAATACTCCTTGTTCATGAACATAACCTTCCTCATGTTCTTTTACTTCAATTGGGAAATACATTTTTCAAATTACCCGGGGGTGAATTAAATCCAGATGAAGATCACATAGATGGCTTAAAGAGACTTTTGAATGAGGTTAGCAATTTTTCGCAAATAAAATTTGTTTAATTTAGAGAATATTTCCTTATAGACGCTAGGAAAGTCAGATGGTTCTTCTCAAAATAATTGGTTAATAGAAGATACTATCGGAAATTGGTGGCGTCCAAACTTTGAAGCTCCCAGATATCCATATATTCCAGCTCATGTTACAAAACCAAAAGAACATATCAAACTTTATTTGGTTCAACTTGGAGAGAAAGCTATATTTGCTGTTCCTCGAAACTACAAACTAGTTGCTGCACCTCTTTTTGAATTATATGATAACGCCCAAGGTTATGGACCTATTATTTCAAGTCTACCTCAAGTCTTAAGCAGGTAAATTTGTTAGCTTTATTTAAAATGATTGTTTTTTAATATTTCATTTAGATTCAGTTTTTTTTACAATTAATAAATGAAAATGAAGTGTTATCGACTAATTTGTTTTTGAAAACATTTTTTATAAATATAAAAATAATGCTAGAATTTAAATATTGATAAAATAAAATTAATTAAAATTTAATTTTAAATATTCATTTTATTCTTTAGAAAATAGTTTGAATGAAGTTAAAAATCATTTAAATATGTTATAAATGATTTTTATGTTCAAAAATTAATGAACCTAATTTATCTTATTTTTTTATTTTGAGCTTATTTTATTTGCTGAAAATTTTTATACATTTTAGAATCGTTTAAAAATAAATGAATTTATTTTTGCAAATCTTTGCAAAAAACAGAAGAATTTGATGCATATTTTAAAATTTAACATACACACATTTACACAAATAAATTGCTAATAATCATAAAATACTAATAAATTTTCAAATATACACGAACAAACACTGTCTGACTAACTAACATCGAAATAGTATACGATCTGTACATATTCGTATAAAATTGGATGTTGAATTTCTCGTTTCTTAACGATAAACGATCAAACAAATTAGACTTAACCGACTATCGACCCGATTATTATTTATTTTTGGTTTTTCACTTTACGTCTTTTGCTAATACAAGCATACATAAATAAATATACACATATACATATATGTTAATACTTAGATCATTCAGGTCATTTAAATTTTCCAAATTAATTTTAGATAATCTCAAATGTATGACGAACTGAAGCTTGAATTAAGCTCAGAATCAATTCGCTTAGTTTCACACAATAGCGTTCTTAATTGTCTATTTATATTAACAAATGATAGCCAATTGCATCTTTTCGATTGTAATACTCGAAGAAAACTTAAACAAATTAACTTTTCGAACAAAATTGATTTGGAGCAAAATTTTTTTCGAATATTAAACATTCAAGACAAATGCATAATAGTTAGCGATCGAACGATCTGCAGTCGTTTTGCAAATGAAGGTCTTTTTTTGCTAGATACAGTTTTACAACCGTGTTTGCTCAATCTTTCTCAAACCAACACACCTGATGTGGTATTTAGAACAC
Organism: Brachionus sp. 'Tiscar'; assembly: GCA_006352455.1. Taxonomy (NCBI): domain Eukaryota; kingdom Metazoa; phylum Rotifera; class Eurotatoria; order Ploima; family Brachionidae; genus Brachionus; species Brachionus sp. 'Tiscar'. The sequence continues at coordinate 15,580 of VANL01000604.1, forward strand.
TTGAAATTGGACTTAATGATGCTATTAGTTTACTAGAGAGCTTGAAGCTAATTGAGCCCGGAATTGTTCAAGGTCTTGATGCATTAATCAAACAAATACAAATTCAATGTGATTGTCTATGCAAATTAAATGATACCAGTTGGCTCACTGTTCAGATAACTGAAAATTACTTTACATTAATTACCTTGTTATCTCAATGTTTAGAAGAAATAAAACGAATTAATATTCAAAGTGTTTCAATTCCGATAATTTCATTACTTTTAGATCGACTTTACAGACTTGATTCAAATTTAATAGAAAAACAGTTAATCGGTGGTAACTCAAATACAAATGGAACTCAACAATCATATAATAATTATGAAAAGAGATACATGTGTAGTGAAGCTACAAGACGAGCTACTTTTAATGAATGGCCTCACATGGACTATAAATGGGTATTGCCAGATGCCCTAGCTCAAGCCGGATTTTATCATCAACCGACACATCCTGGAGATGATAGGACAATTTGTTTTGTCTGTGATTTGTGCCTTGTTGCATGGGAACAGCATGATCAGCCTTGGTCTGAACACGAACGTCACTCACCAATTTGTCAATTTGTTCGTGGAGAACTAACTGAAAATGTGCCTTTAACTCTCACAGCAGCGACCCAGGCTGCTAACTTAGTTTTCAAATCAAATGATGCTAAAGATACTGTTGTTTGTACTTCTGAATTATCTTCTGAGCGATATTTTGCAGTTTCAAATTCAACCGGTCACATTATTGTTTATGATTCTAAAGATATGCTCAAAGTAAGCTCTTTTTATTTATCAAGTCAAACTAAAAAAGGCATTTAATTAAATCTAACTTTAATTTATAAATTTATGTTTTTAATATTTAAATTTCAATCCAATAAGGAAAAATTTTATTTTAGAAAAAAAAAAGAAAAAATTTAAAAAGTTCTACAAAAATATTAAATTATATCTATTTTTTTATTTCTAATAAGTTAGGACAAATTTTTTATAAATAATTATTTATATGTTTTAGGAAATGATGCATGTTCAATTAATAAATGAGAGCCAATACAACAAAGAACATAAAATAAAGATTCATTCACTTTGTTTCTATTATCGCAATCATAAACACGTATTATATGGTTCGTTTACGATTAATGATGAAGTTTTCATTTTTTCGTTCAACATTTTTGATATTTACCGTTCCTATCATTCTAAATCAAATAAAAAATCAAGTAAAGCACACAAAACGTCATCGAATTCTGCACCTTCAAAAACATCATCATCATCACAAAAGACTTCGAGTTCAAAGAATTTACAAACGACTCCTGTAGTATCAACAACAGAAGCTACACTATCAGCGTCAATAAACTCCGATTCCAAAACAATTGTTTCTAACGAATTAAAGAATTCTGAAGTATCAGAATTCATTACTCAAGACGTTTCTATTTTTGGAGAAGGTGCAGAATTTCAAAAATATATGAATAATATAATAAAAATAGATTCTGACATGACAAATTCTAAAGACATGACTCTTCAACATCAACTGAGTTCTGAAAATTCAACAAAAAACAATTCAGATGACGCATCTGAATTAAAGGAAAATAAGAAAACAAATCAAGAGGAACTGAAAACAAAGGCAGAACTCAATCAATCTCAATTAAATAGTTTTCTAAACACAAATAAAAATCCATATTTTGATAATATGTTTTCACTTATTTTAAACTCTGAAAATCAGAAATTAAATCATAATGCCAATAGCTTTGATTTGTTTACTCTTCCGAAAAGTCAACAAGCTAACATACCAAAGCAAATAGGCTCTTTTCAAACAGCTTTAAATGTACAATCGAATACAAAAGCCGCACAAAGTCTGAATTTAAGCAATTTTTTAAATGTTAGATTTGAGATTACACCAAACAACTCACAGAATACCAGTGAACAAACGTCTAAAAGTAAAAGCAAATATAAAAAAAATATAAAGATACTCACAGTAAGTTGCCGACCTTTAAATGCTTTATATTCTAATGAACCAGATATTCAACTCAAATCATACGAATTTACAGAAAAATGTCTCAGTTTTAGATTAGCTTCAATAGATCTTACTCCTGAAATACGCACGTCATTCGATATAAAACTTATCAACTTATACGAAAAATATTTGTGTGCTTTGGTTAATTTTAAAAATTTAAAAACAGAAGATTACTCATTTAAATTGTATAGAATCAAACATGAAGAAACAAGTTCAAGCGGTTCAAATATCACAAATAATAACAGTGGTTCATCATTGAGTAGTGATACAAAAATTAAAACTATTGAATCGAATGAAAGTATCCTTAGCCCTAGTTGCTTAGCAGCAACATCCAGTTCACGCTTAAACTTAACAGAATTCATTCTTACATCACTGCCATCAAATAACCTAAATTGTAGAGTGATTTCTATTATGCCAATTTCTGTTAGCACCATTGAAGACGATGAATTAGATCTAAAATTTGTCGCAATTTTAAATGAGCATGGCTTAATAAGCATTATTGATCCGAATAAATGCTGCAAAGTGATAGAATTTAATTCACCAGTAGATGAAAAATTTACCAAAATGATTTATTGCTATGGTAGGTTATTCATTTTTTCCAATTTTATGAAGATAAACTTATCTTTTTATTAGGAATAGATAAAATATGTGCCATAACTGAAAAAAGTAAAGTGCACATGATTTCAACAAGAGTTTATCCGATTATCAGTCAAAATCTCATCGACGAGATTTCCTATTCATTAAATTTGACCGAATTATCTACTTTTAAAAAGCTTTTAATTGATGCTCCATTAGATTCCAATGTAAGTATTAATTTTTAATAAATTTGAATAAAATTAAAGAAAAAAATTTAAAATTTCTTTAAAAATTCTGACAACAAAAAAGTTTTATGGTTAAAATTAAGAAACTTTTAACTTTTTTAAAGCAATTATTGATTCTAAGACGTTAAATGTATTATTCCAGAATTTAAATATACTATAAGTTTGATTACTTGTGATTATTTATGATTTTTTATTTAAAAAATCGAATTTTAAATGAAAAACAAATTTTTAAATAATTTTCTTTCTTAATTTAGAATTTGAGCATTCTTCACAATTTGACAATTTTTGATACTTTAAAAACAAATTTCTCAGCCAAATTACCAGCTTGTTGGAGTCTGGTTTTGGCTGAGCAACAGCATCAGCGAAAGCATCCGCAGCATATTTTAGCAGAAACAGCAAACTTTACTAAATCATGGAAGTATATTAACAATACTATTTTACAAAGTCAACCAGAGAATTTGTGCATCGAAATTTATTTAAATAAGCCAATTCAGATAGGTTGTATTCAAATTAAGCTAAAATTTACAAAAGAAGTAAATTGTGCTCATAAATTAACTCTTTGGAGGCAAAAACGCATCGAATCGAATAGTGTTGATTCAAAAATAGATTTTAAGTAAATTTAAAAAATATTTGATAAAACTAAATAATTATTTTAACAATTCATATAGTCTTGGTGAAAAAAAAGAACTAATTTATGGTCCGATAGATGTGCGGCATTTTCTTGATGCTTCTAATTCAAAGACTTACTTAATAACAATATGTTCACCACGCTTATACGAAACAAGATCAAATTTGTTCTATCTAAATATTCAGGCTTTTTATGAAAAGAATTTAGACTCGGAAGAATCAAATTTTAAAGAACCATCATTATTACAAAAATTTCAACTTACTATTAGAAAGTATAAAAGAAATGGTTTACAATATGAAAATATAGAACGAGGTTTAATGCTCTCTAGAATTTCGTTTTTTAAGTCGATAATGGCTTATTTATTCGAAACTAACTCACCTGATAATCAAGTAAAACTTATTGATATTATAAATTGGCTATTTTATAACCAAACGGGAAATAATAATTCAGATTATTTAGAAGAGATTTTCTCTTTTATTGAACAAAACTTGGATAAATTCATTCAAATATGTTACATTAAAGGTACAAGAACTATTGCACGTAAAGCAACCCTTCTCTTAAGTTTTCTTCTAAGTCCAGTATTCGATTATAAAAAAAATTTTTCTATCAATATTCTAGATTATTTATTGAAAAATTTACAAAATTTACAAAATTTTTCTAGTAGTTCCTCGATGAATTGGTTTTTCATTTTATTGAACCAATGTATGTACCTAGATGTAAATATGACCTATGAAAAATGCTTGAACTTATTGAATAAATTAGTTTTAGCTCATAAATACGATCCCTATAACACTTTGTTAAGAATGAGATGCAATTTATCTGGACTTATATTCGAATCTAAATTGTTTGATTTGGATTCTTGTTTAAAATTGGATAATAATGCTCATACAAGATCGGCAAATAATCCACCGCCCATTCAGCAACATTCCCAAGTATCTCAAACAACATCTAACCCATTCAGTTTTTCTTTTGGATCGGTTGGACTATCAATTAATCAAAACCAATCTTCTTCTCCTGTGAACAATGCACATCAACTTTATTCCATGGACGATAATCCTTCTCTGATTTCACAAACTTCAGGCCTGATTGAAGTTTTACCTCTTAATTACAAATCAGTTTCATCGAGTAGCGGTTCGAGTATTGAAAAAAATGGAATTAAACAACAAAACTCATTATACATACTGCCTAATTATTATTCTTTAATCACAAATTCCATTTCTCAGGAAAAAAATATGGACCCAGGTTTAGATACAACTATTTTAAGTTCAATATTTTCATTGAATCAAATTCAAAACATGATCATTGATCGAATGGAGCCAATGTCAAAGCATTTTGTAGTTCTTGATTTCGGATATCCTGTTTGTTTAAGTGATATTCAAATTCCATCTTGTTCTGAAATATCATCAATTAGCGTTGATATTTGGCTTAATAAAGAACAAAAAGACAGTAAACGTCTTTGTTTATCAACTGATATTAGTTCACAACCAATAATTATAAATGACTTGCATCCACCACCTGTTTGTAGATATGTTAAGTTGATATTTGTTGCTCATTCAAGCAATATAGTCAAAGCACGCATACCGTTAGGCTATTACTTTGGACACCCTTATATATTTAGTAACGAGCCAAGCGACATTGGCCTTCCGTCTCGTACTAATAAACAAATAATGGCTTATTTAAGCTATTTGGAAAAGCTTTATGAGGACTCTAAATGTCATTATTCTATTTCAGTTAATAAATTGAAGGAATTGCTTGATGAAATACTTTATCCTACTGATAATATCGGTCACTTAAAAATGATGCAATTTTCTGATTCCCAGAATTCAGAACAAATACAAAAAATAAAAGATCAATATAATGAATGCCTTGATTATCAATTAAAGCTCAATTTAAATCATCAGTTAATAAGAAAGCTGAATTATAACATTTATTCAGAATCAAATCATCTTATAAATTTCAAACATGAAAAAATAGCAGATATGTCTGAGGATCAATTAAGGGTGTCAAATTTAATGCTCATAAAAACAATTCTTAATTTAGCAAGTGATAAACTAGCACCTGGACTTAAAAAATTTGATGCATTAAATATCTTCAATAATCTTTGTGTAAATGCCTGTCTTGAAAAAGAATGTTCATGGCTACTAATAAAACTCTGTCAAAATCAAGAATGGTGGGGTGACTTTATACGTGATTCTCTAAAGCTTTACTTTGTTGAGCAATTGAAACAACCGACTCATTTAAGCCGAATCTTCGTTACTTTAAATGAAATGTGCATTAAATCTCTGTCAGGAAATCAAAGCCAAAATTTATTCAACAGTTTATTCGGTCTAATCGAGGAGATACTTGAAGGTGTTGAAAATGATAAGCCGATTGAAGTTACATGTCTTGAATGGATTCTTTTATTCATATCTCGTTTATTAAGTGCTACAGCTAAAAGTAAAGAAATTAATCGATGGGAATTTCTAGAAAATGCACATACAACATTCAAATCCAAAACAAGCCCTGCTCTTCGGCAAAAAACAAAAATGAAAAAGAAATTTTTTCAATCAAATAAATATTTAACATGGAATAAAATAAAAGAAACTCGCAAAAATTTGGAAAAATATAAGAAAAGTTTATGGAAAACTGATCTTAATAACTTAAATAATCTACCGATCAATGAAGGAAAACCAAGCAGGAGATTTTTAATGTCACGTGATATATCTCTTAGAGTGTGTAAGCTTATTGTGAAGCTTTTAGTTTCGGCAAATTCTTACAGTTCAAGTGATTTATTCGTTTTATGTTGTCGTATTATATCGCACCTTTGCTGCAATAGTTCACCTTCCATTAACTTGAACGAAATCTTTCAAAAAGAAGATTTAACTCAATTGATATTATTGAATGTTTCTGCGGAATTTAATCATGGTTCAGTTTGCTGGGGTTCTCCATGGAGTCAACATGCATTAATAAGTCTTTTGTTAGACATTATTGAGTGTGAAAAACCAGAACCAATCCTAAGAACCAAAAAAACTGAACACAATACTGAAAAAAATTTAAAAATGATTGAGGAATTAGACGAAGCTGGACCAGAAAGAAAAATAAATCCAACTAATATGGCTGATGCTGTTAAATTGACTAGCAATATAGCACAAAATTTTTCTCAAATAGCAGATATTTTGACCAATCATTTATCTATTGAAGAAAAAAGTCAAGAAAAAGAAGTAACTTTTGATAATGAACAAAATTTAATCAATAACTTAGTAGAGAGTGCAATGAATAAAAAACTTGAAGAAATTAAAAATAACATTGTTACTCCACTTCAGCAAATGAATAATTTATTTGGATCTAATTCTTCAGGTTTTTCATCTAAGAAACCAATAACTCAATTTCCAAAAACATTTAAATTAAATTCAGAGCATAAATCTCAATGTATTGACAGTCGTTTAGAATCAAGTTTCTATAAGACATTAGAGTCATTTTTGAATCTGCGTGTAAAATTGTTAAATGAGCAGCTAAATAATTCCATTACTGAAACACAGTGCAGCACCACAGAAACAAACGACGTGGAAATTTTTGAGCATAAAATCGAGCCTCTGCCATCTATATTATTAATCCAACAAACTCTAGAATCATTATTTGAAAATCTTTCACTGATCAATATTGAAAATTTACTTTCATTTTGGCTAAATTTATCTGTTTCAAATTTTGGATCAACTGAAAATCAAGAAACATCAAAAGAAATACCAATACTAAATTTGAACGAAGAAACATGCCTAAAGCTAATAAAATATTTAAATCAATACCCTTACATGAGTGTAAAAACTTGGCATCTTTCATTTAGAATATTCAACTCGCTACTAGATTATGAACAATCGATAGCAGTGTTTTTTTCTCAAAATGATCTATTTTATAAACTTATTTATAAATTTTTGGCTCAAAATGAAAATCTAATCGGTGATGAATGCTGTTTATCAATGATCGATGTCTTTAAAAAAGTTGAAAAAATTCTAGAACCAGAATCTGAGAAACAATTTAAACTAAATCTATTTAAGTTATTAAATTCAAGCTTAGAAGCAGATTTTGGCTGCATATCACGTTCACAAGGACCAGTAGATGCTCAAGCTTCCTTTATCGAATATTTGATTTCCTTAGACTATTTAAAATTCTATGATTTAAATAAAGAACAGCAGGAATTTGAAGCATACTTTTCAAATTACTTTTCACTACTTTCATTTCATACTCATTATCACATAAACACATATCCGAGGGTATCGCTTAAAGGAGTCATTAGTCCTAGATCATGTTTTTCTAGCGTTTTAAGCTCAATTTTATTTGGTCAAAAAGACAAATTTAAATTTACAGATATAGTTCAATCAAATCAATTTTCAATTAAAAAAGATTGGAATAAACGCTCATTACAATCAACTCAATGCAATCGAGATCTTTTGGTTTGCCTGTTACTAAAATTTGCAATTGGCTTCTTAGTTGATTTAAAATTAAATAGCTGCAATTTTAATGAAGAAAATATTGACAAAGAGTCAATATTAGATAGTCAAGAAACTGAAGAATCTGATAATTTTTACGAAGAAGATGATTTGTTGCTTCAACAGTTATTTTTGTATGAATTACAAATAAGTGAAACTGATTTGACTTCGGACACAATAGTTGAAAGTGAACAAATTGAATCAAATCAAACAGAAAATGGATATGAGAAGGCCCGAACCAGCAAAGTATGCTCTTCAAAATCAAATTTATCCAAGAATCTTTCTGAAAACAATCTTAAACAAAAAAAGTTGGTTCGTTTAATATCAGATGAATGTCTTGAAATATTTATCGAATCTCTAGCTCTATGTCAAAGTAGCGCACTCGCAATGGTAATTAGTAATAGTGGCTATCCAATTGAAATCGGACTTGATGATGTACAAACACCAGGTGATGGTCTTTTTTTGCTTTTGAAATCCATAGTAGGATCAGTTGCTTTAAAGTTGGTCGATCCCGCATTTTTTTATCTACAAAAAATGAAAAGATTGTCTGAACCATTGTTGTGGTTATTGTCTTACATGTTTCAAAATGAATCAGTTATTAAGGCTTTTATAGAGAAAAATGGAATTGAAATCATATCCAAAGGCTTAAGTATGACAACTAAAAAGCTACTTTATTCAGGTCCTTGCATAGTTTCTTCATTGATGAATTTAATTGACTCAGAACGCCAACAATTAAAAAGCAATGAAACTGAATCAACCGAAGGTTTCACTAATTTTGCTCAATATGGTTCGATTGTTTGCACTAATCCAAGCGGAAATCCAAGCGATACTCTTATACAAAACTCAACACCACATCGACGCATACGATCGTCAATATGGTCATATCATTTTCAACCAGATGAAAATAAAGTTGGTCTTTATCTTAATTTTCCATATGCGTTCCTTTTAAAAGAAGTTCACATACTACCTCATACAGTTTCGTTTGGTAATTGTCCAGCTTATGTTTCGATTGAAGTATCTCGTGATGGTTCATTCTTAACTCCAATAGGACCGCCTGTTTATACAATGGGGATGTCTTGTATAAAATTACAATTAAACAAGTCAGAACTAGTCAATTCTGTTCAAATTAATTTATACAAATCTAAAGAATCCCAAATGATCGGTTTGTCTCAAATAAAGCTTCTTGGTTATCCTATGTTTGAAAATATGCTATCGGCTAAGCCTGACATGATGCTCACACCAGTCGAAGATCTAGTAAGTCGAAGTAATATGGGATGGCTGAGACTATTATACATGTGTTTAACATCTGTACCTCAAATTGAATCTCTAGTATGTGAAAAAATTCAAGACTCAACAATGATTTTGTGTACTAGATTACTTTGTTCACCAGCAATGATTATTTATGATCGAATAACCGAAACAATCCTTCTTAAATTGAGTAAATATAACCACTTTCGAAGTCTTGAAATTACAAAGTGGCTATTAAGAGCCGAAAGTGGAACTAATCCAGGACTTTATAATGTACCTCATGGAGTTTTGATGGAAACATTAATTAATATCCTTTATCAAATAAGCGACAATTTAGACTCGCAACTTCAGCTAAGATATAGTGAAATTATTTTTGATTGGCTTGAAGAGACAGTCAAATCATTAAACAAACATCCATCAAGTATGATTTTTCACTGTGTTGCATGCATCATTTACAAGACTAGTCAACTGCCAGAGATTAAAGATTCTTTGATTAAAAATTTGATTGAATACTCTTCAACCATAAAAGAATCATATACTAAAAAATCAATTGACTGGCTCCTGTGTTCTTTAATTCATAAAGATCCTTGCAAACTTTGGAGTTTAATTCAATTTCTAGAATCTAAATCTAATTCTGAAAGTTTGGTTGACACTTTAAGCTATGTAATACAAAGTGATCGAACTCAGGAATTATTTATAAACAGTGAATATTTCAGTAAATTTATAGAAGAATTTAAATCCGATATAGAGTCTCAAAATGTCAAATCATCAAAAATTAAAGTATTAATCGGTATAGCTGATTTTGAAAATGGCCAAAATTGGCTTGGCTCAGATCAAGCATGCTTAATATGGCAAGGTTTAATAAAGTTAATGTGTACAAACCGTCTAAAATTTTCCGAACAAATAAGATCATTATGCATTAAATTAATCAAAAAGCTAGTTTTTCTAAATGAAAAAAATCAAATTTTATTTTCAAATTTTATTACTGAAATGATAAAAGATGCTAGCAATTTTAAAACAGAAAAAAATCTAAATAGCAACTCTTTTCCGACAGTTTCCGGCTTTTTGCATCAATTAATATTACAAGTACTCCTCGAAGATCAAACAATTTTGATTAATTTGAAACACAAAAATAAAATGAAATCATTGTGCAATTCAAGCACTGGCAATATGTACCATCCAAAATTCTCAACTGGAAATCAGTGCACAGTTTTAGAACTTCCATTGAGTAAACTATGCTCATCGATTAGTTCAAAACTAGCTGACTTTCCAACCAATATATTAAAATCATCCGGGGCACATGAATCGTGTAGTTCATCAAATGAAAGTTTCCTAGAAGTTAAAGATTTTCTACACAAAATTAAAAATGACAAAAAAGAAATTAAAATTGAACCAAATGATTCTAAAATACGTTTTTATATACAAATTAACAAAATTAATTACATAATTCCTAATGATTGGAGTATAGAGAGAGTTATTGATTTTTATATTCAAATTTTGGAAGTCAATCATCTGAATAGCTTAGATATTAACATTTGTTTCGATGATCTACCGAATTCACAAATGACTTTAGCGCAAAGTAAATTTACCTCCCCATTAGAAACTTATGTTAAGTCAAAAGGATTAACAGTTCTAGCCGAAAAACTACCAATTTTAATGCCTTTTATTCATGAACCTCTTTTGAACATAACAGACAAGGATAGAGCCAATAGTCAACCTGATCAGCCAAAAACTTCTCCAGATTTTGTCGATTATGTGATAATGAATGAATCAGATGGGCCATTTGCAGATGAAATGTACAATGAAATGCCTGTAACCACCACTAATTCTATTTCTAATCAGTCAAGTAAACTTAAGAAAATGACTATGCCACCTCATGCATTTATTGCTTTCGGTCTTTTTCTAAAAATACCTGGTTATGCTTCAATTATGATGAAGAACAAAAAACAGGCTCAGTCTATACTTAAACTGCTTCTTGGTGCAAATCGAAATAAAGAAGATGAATTCGGATTGAGTTTGTCAACAATGCCTTTTAGCTCATTAAAAGATTTACTAATTGAAAGTAGGCTAGATGAAAATCGGACTGAACTGATAAATTTTGTTCATAAAAATCAAATTCTTTCATTTATTTTGTCAATTTTGTCGAGCATAAGTCATCATCCACATCGTCAGAAAGATCCTCATTTTAGTCAAAATTTGATTTCTGATTGCTTAGTAAATTCAAGTGAGACTTCCGGAATGACTAGTGAAGAAAAAAGCAATCTTTATTGGGCAAAAGGTACTGGATTTGGCACTGGCTCCACAATACAACAATGGGATGCTGAAAAAAACTTAATGCAACAAAAAATGGACGAAGAACATGTATCATGTATTTTAGAGGTATTTATTTTATTTAAAATTTATTTTAAAAAATAAAAAAAAATTTAAAACTTCATAAAATTGATAATTAATACATAATTGACAAAACGATAAAAAAACAATCAATGATTTTGGTTCAATATTAGTGAAATTTAATTCAATAAAACAGCATAGAAAATAAAAAGACCTTTTTTTAAGAGATTAAAAATTTAATGCATATTGATGGTTGCTTAATCTGTCAAAATCTGTTAATTCTGCAAAATATCTTATAATTTTTCTTACTGTTTTTTACTGTAATGCTGATTGTAGTGACAGACAATCAGGCATTATAGTAAATTAGGATAAATGAATGCTTTTATTTTATTAATAGAAAAGTATGATTAACACTTTGTTAATTTATTTATTTATTTAATTAAAGTCTAAGTCCCAATGACAAATTGAAATAATAATAAAAAAAAAGAAAAAATGGACAGTTAAATATCCATTTTACAATTAAGTAAAAAATTCAGTAAATCGTTTTATTAAAATATTTTAAATTAACATTTTAAGTTTTATTAAATTAACACTTAGTGAAATAAATTCAAAATTATTAAACTTATTTATAGCTAGCTAATATGTAAATTTGTATAATTAAAATCTCTATTATTTTCTGGATCTTTAAATACGTAAACATGTGTTAGTTGTAGCTCTCTATTTCAATAATTCTTTTTTTTTTTATTTTAAACTTTGTTCTGAAGGAGCTTTATCTCGGTACAGG